>VWZP01000213.1:156788-256811 GCA_013396995.1 Dicaeum eximium
TACTATATATTTTTTTTTGTACTGATCCTAAACAATGGGTTCCTGTGAGTCTAGCTTGACTTTAAAGTCTTCAAACATCGTTAGTTGAATTTAAGTACATGTTAATTGCTAAAACAGTTACATTTCAAAAAGCATTGAATTCAGAATAGGTCCTTACTGTTTCAGAATAGTATTTTGCCTTTCTCTCCTTTTATTTTATAGTCAATAATTAGCTATAACATCAGCTGAGGATATGTGGTTGTCTCTGGGTGCTAAAGAAACATTCCACTAAACTTACATGAGGTAGTCTTTGCTCAATAACAATGTCCTAAACTGTATTTGGATCCTAGGCTCTCCTGGCTAATATGTCAGCCATGTTTGGTGTATACCATGGGTCTGAGGGACTGAGGCACATTGCAAGACGAGTACACAATGCTGCTCTAATCTTGGCTGAAGGTGCGTACTTAATGTTTACAGAAACTGTTCTCAAATCCTTACCCCTTAAATAACCCATCTTAAATAAACTTACAGGGTGGGGCCAGGGGTGTCCTTGTGATGTGTGTTCTCTCAACTTGAGAGGGGCCATTTTAATGCAGAATTCACAGCTGATGTTTTTTGTGTAGTTCTGGTAATTCATCCAAGAATGAGATGTCTGTGATAGGAACTTCAGGCATTGCTTCTGTGTTCTGGGGAAACTGACAGAAGTCTAGAGTGAGTCTCTAGATGGTACTGTTGAGCTCCTGTTTGCCAGCATCTACTTCTTTTGATGGACCATCCTAGTTTACACAGAGAAATCTGTACAGAGTATAAATAACATGGCAAAGGAAGGTAATAAATTGTATTAAACCAATAGAAACATTTCAGTTAAATTGGGTAGAGTATCATACCTGCTACAAACATTGAAATCCCAAAGCTTAACAGCTGAAGAAAAGCACAAAATCTGTAGCAGAAAATGATGATTGCATCTGGACTATGTGGCCTGGTAGGGTTTCTTTCACTGATAATACTACCACTGCTGTCAGAAGGAGCTATACAAAACTGGAATGTTTGAAACCAAGGGATTACTGTAAGAAACATCCATACTTTATTTGCTAGTTTAGCCAGAAGACCTCTTGCTACTGCAAAAAACCCTAAGAGTCTAAACTTTGTTATGGCAAGCTCTGTGACAGTTCATTTCCATTAATATCTTTCATATTTTATTATTTTGTCCTTATTGCATTCATATACCAACTCTGCTGCTGTATACGTGTCAGATTTGATGTATCAGAATGACCTTCCCTAGACTCAGTCTGCATTATTACTTAGGTTTGAATCTGATTTCGTTGCATTTCATACACAGTTGCATTTCATACACAGTGTCATTTCAATAAAGAGATGGTGATTTTGCTGCTCTTTACACAAGGGGCATATTTTGCTTAATTATGTGAAAGCATTTATTTATGAGATACATAGCATTGTTCTGCAATGGCCACCTGAGCAAGCAATACAGTGTGCATATAATAGAATTAACTTACTGTTTTTTATAGGTCTCAGGCGAGCTGGTCATAAACTGCATCATGATCTGTTCTTTGATACCTTGACCATCACGTGTGGATGCTCAGTCAAAGAGGTTTTGGACAGGGCAGCTCTTAGAAAGATAAATTTTCGGATTTATGGTGACGGAAGAGTAAGCGACTTTCTAAACCTTTGATAAATTCAGCAATTTTGTAGTATGACAATTTCTTCATTAAGTTTCTAATCATTACATGTGATAAAAAGAACAAAATTATTTAAGATCTTGTAATATTCTCAGATTATATCCATCAATTATAAAGATAATATAAAGAATGAACTTGTTAAGTAATGTAATGAACTTTCAGAAATAATGATTGTTTTCATTTTATGAAAAATGAAATGTGTTTTCATTTATGAAATCAAATCAAAAAGATTATCTAATTTTTTCATTCTAAATATGCCACTAAGGGATAGAGTGGAGAGACTCTAAAATTTAATTATGAAATACAAGGTGACATCTAGAATTCAGGTCCTATGTCAGTGATTGAAGGCAGACTCAAATCTAAACCATATTTTGGTTGGCACTAAGCAGTCTTCATAGAAAAGTGTAGTATGTTCTGTAAATTGGAATAGGGGGAAGGGGTGTCAGGAAAATGGGCACTTTTCCTATTAAGTAGAAAACACTTAAAAATGCTAGAAATGCAGTCATGAGTCTCAAAGTTTCTGAGCCATCTGGCTTGGAACTGTAAAATGTTATATAAATAAAATAAATTTATACATAATAATTACCTATAAATATGTATGTTTACATATTGCTGGGTAGATTTTTTTTTTCCTCTTGTGTTTCTGGAAATTTTTCTTGACTAAAACAAATGTACTATGTCTTTAGAATAAACAACTTTGAGTAATTACTGGTGCTTTTATCCATAGCTTGGAGTATCACTTGATGAAACTGTAAATGAGAAAGATCTAGATGATGTATTATGGATTTTTGGTTGCGAGTCTTCTTCTGTAAGTACATAATAGGTCATGTGGGTTAAATTATCTGAATGTTTCCAGAGTTTAATGAAAACCAGAACTGGTCATGTATAGTGTGTTTCTATATGATGCCCATTTGTGAAATATTAAGAATTTCAGATCCTCTCTTAAATAAAGAGGTGGTGTTAAATAAAGGATTTATCTAATGCCATTTTCTGGTAGTTCTTTCGGTCAGCTTTGACACCTTGGATTTAGGATATTGCTGCTTCTGTGATGGTTAGGACATGGGGTCAGTTATTTCTTTCCCCACTTGAATTTTTGTTAGCATTTAGCAGCAATACCTACAAGATGATACATTAAAACTATCCAATTTTAATACATCACTGTTGTCATGCTAGGTATATACAGATACATATGATATTAAAGGAGGAGGTTTCACCTTAAAAGCTGACTAAATCCTGAGGTAAACTGGTAGCATAAGCTAATTCTAATGGAAGTTGACTACAAAAAAAATATTTCCATGAAAATATTTGACTCTATTTCTTTTTGTTGAAGGAGCTAATTGCAGAGGGTATGGGTGAGGAAACCAAAGGCATCCTTAGCACCCCATTTAAGAGAACTTCCAAATTCTTGACACACCAGGTTTTCAACAGGTTTGTGAATGTATGATTGCTATTTTTAGGGAATCTGAAATATCTCCTTTCAAAACCAGCAGTGGAGTCAGCTGAGGACATTTTTGTACCTAGATTCATACAGTAACTCATTATTCTAAAATAAGATATTTAGTAGCATTTTTATTATCTCTGTCATTTTAAAAGAGCAGAGCAATATTCATGACCACTGAGGGAATGTGTCTTTCCATTAATCTGCTGCATTGTACAACCTACTGTTTGAGGACATGGTATCCTTGTATTCCATATTTACTTATTGTGTTACTGCGATAATAATAAGCATTTTTAATCTGTGTTGCTATTAGCAAGCTTAAAGTGCCAGTTTGGAAATAACTACTTAGTATATATTATTAATTATCCTCAGTCTTACCTTTTTTTTTGTTCTTTTCCTATGTAGCAGCTGGTACAGCTAATCTGCTTGCCTTAACACTGTGTTTTGTGTTCTCCAGCTATCACTCTGAGACAAATATCGTGCGGTACATGAAAAGATTAGAAAACAAAGATATTTCCCTTGTTCACAGCATGATTCCCTTGGTAGGTATTTACCAAAAAGAAAAGACAAAAATTATGTACTTACCTACGTGTTTGTGTATTTCAATAAACACTGATGTGTGTTTGTATTTTTAGGGGTCCTGCACAATGAAGCTCAATAGTTCAGCTGAACTCACAGTAAGTTGCAATAATACTGCCTCTAACCTAGCCAGTGTCATTCTAGAGAAGTAAAGCCTGCTCTCAGTCTAATACTCCAGCTGAGGAGGCAGTTTCAGGGCTAGCTGAAGTCACCCTGTACGTTTTCCATTAAGAAAATGTTCTGAAAAGCACAAGTAGGACTGCAACAAGAGTAGGAGAGTATGTGGTCTTGAAGACTCCATTTTGAAAAAAATTATGAAAATAATTTTTGGAATTAGGTATCACAGTCCTGGTCCCTCAAGCAATGTTGTATTACCTAACTTCTGTCTGCTTTACAGATCTTAAAATCAAATCCTCAGAAATACGGAATGAGTCCGATGGGACTGACAATTCATGCTTCTTTTTCAGTTTGCAATTTCTTAGGATAGTTCCCTTTTCCCCAGCTGAAGAGTCCCCCAGATATCTTCATTTTTCTACCTGATAGCATATGAAGCAGAGCTTTAGCCATGCTGTTTGATTACAAATGACTTTTTGACTTGGAATGAGCTTCCTTTGTTCTCTTCCTGTTGTCTTCTCACTTTCATCTTTCACTAGTTTCCTTTGTCCCCTTTCTCTCACTGCTTTCTCTCTCTCCCTTCACTGTTTTATGTCTTGTGTATTTCCTCTAAGTAAAACTAATGCTATTCCAGGCAACTCCTCTCTGTTTACCCTGTGATCCCACAGCGTTATGTAAGGGTAGGTGAAACTAAGTAGTAGGAGAAATCAAGGATTTTTAAGCATATTCTTAATGTTTAAAAATGGTTACTGAAAATCATAGACTCATTTACATTGGAAAACACCCCTGAGATTAAGTCCAGCTATTAACTGGCACTGCCAAGTCCATCACTAAACCATGTTCCTGATCACCATATCTTATGAACATTTCCAGGGGTGTTGACTTCAGCAGTTCTTTAGAGAGGCTGTTCAAATGCTTGTCAACCCCTTCTGTGAATACATTTTTCTTTATATCCAGTCTTAATCTTTTGTCTTACCATTTACTACCTGGGAAGAGATCACCTCCCACCTGGCTACACCCTCCTTTCAGGCAGTTCTAGGGAACAATAAGGTCCTCCTAGAGCTTCCTTTTCTCCAGGCTAAACACCCCCAGCTCCCTCAGCTGCTCCTCATAGGACTTCTGATCCTATGAGCACTCCTTGAGCCCACCTTGGTGAGCCTTCACCAGCTTTGTAGTGTTTCTCTGGACATGCTCCAGAACCTCAATTTCCCTCATGGAGTGAGGGGCCCAAAACTGAACACAGGATTTGAGGTGTGGCCTCACCAGTGCCAAGTACAGGGGGACAATCCCTGTCCTGCTCCTGCTGGCCACACTATTGCTGGTACAGGCCAGGATGCCATTGGCCTTCTTGGCCACCTGGGCACTGCTGGCTCATGTTCATGACCAGCACCCCCAGGTCTTTCCAGGCACTCTGCCTCCAGCCTGCAGCCTCCTGCCTCTGCCTTGTTGTGGCCCAAGGGCACAGAAATGCCAGTAAAAATGTGGCATCCCACTCCTAAGGGGAAGGCAGCACCCAAGATCTGCAGATACTTACATTGAAAAAGGAATGACCAAAATCAGAGCGTCCACAAAAGAAACTTACAAAGTTGTATTAGTAAATTATACACTTGGCATGGAAATTGGTATAAATAAGTCTCTTCTAGCATAAACCCATGGTTGTGTGTTTTGAATAAGAGGCAGATTGAAAAGAAGAGAGAGGGGGAAATTTGGGAGGAGGAGAGAAAGAGTGGAAGAAAGGTGCAAAGAAAGATCACCAGTCTTGACTCCAGCGTTGATCCAGCTGATGGTGTGTCCAGGGTTGTAGGTACATGTGCACTGAAGCTTCTACCTTTTTGTAGATAAGTTGTCCTGACCCTGGAGGTAAGTTTCTTGCTGTCTGTGTAAATTAATCATCATGCATAGTCCATGCACAGTTCTAGGTCTTTCTGGAAATGGGTCAGAGAGCTTTGGAGGTCTTTGGTGTTCTTTATTCCCCACACTCGATCAACCTTTGGTGAACAGTCCATGCCCTCTTCTCAGCCTCATTGCTGCACTTGTGCTGTGCTGTGTTGTGCTGAGTATATCCAGAAGCCAGAACAAGGACTGTTGTCCCAGGAAAGTGCTGTTCTACTTCCATATGGCCCCCTTCTCCACCTGCATCCTGTTCTTTCTTGCCCATTTACACAGCGTGCTCTTATCAACAGCCCTTGGTTGGCTCCACAGCTGTCTGTCCATCAGTGTTTGAGACATACACATTAGCCCCTTACCTTCTAGGCTTTTGCACCATCCCATGGCTTAAACATCTACATGGACTTGGTGATTTGTTGAGAAGGGAAAGAAAGAGCAAGAGAGAAAGGGACAAATGCATTATATAGGCTACTTCCAAGCTTTGGGGGTAATCTCTTTATAATATCTCAAATCTTTGTGTAATCTGATTACCAAAATAAAAAGCTAAAAGGTTAACATTAAATTAGTTAACATTAAATCTTACTGAACCTCAAATGACTGGCCTTGGCCTCAGCAATCCAGCCTGTCCAGATCCCTTTCTGCAGAGCCTTCAAGCCTCCAGCAGATCAACATACTTGGTGTTTGATACTTAATTGACCACAAGGCAACTTCTTTCCTTCACAGAGTCTAACAGAACAGAGTTGTCTGTAGAGTATTTTGTTACAGCACACTTTATATATATGTTTGTTTTGTTTTTATAGCCTATTACATGGAGAGAATTTGCCAACATCCACCCTTTTGTTCCTCTGGATCAAGCTCAAGGGTATCAGCAGCTTTTCAAGGATTTAGAGAAGGACCTATGTGAGATTACAGGCTATGACAAAATCTCCTTCCAGCCAAATAGGTAGGAATGTTTTTTCTGAGTGTTTGCTCTTTGAGACATGATTCCAAAAACTTATCTCCAAAGCAAATGTGCCAGCCAAAACCAGAAGATTTTTCTAAAATCAAAATTTTCTTGAATGCCGGATTATGAAATTACTAAGTAGTTTGGGTTTTTACAAAACTACGGTATCTTATTTTGTCTCATCTCTTCTAAAAGTTTAATGACTTGGTCTTTTTAATTCTTTTAATATTTCCCCCTTGAACTGAAAATAAAGATTTGGAATAGGAATAAGATGTATGAGCTGCTAGGTTTGTTGAAACTGGTGGTTAGTGCATTAGGTTTGACTGAAGAATGCTCAAGATCTGCGTGCTCGCTGAAATTAATAAAGCAGCATTTAATGAGTACTGCTGCAGCCTGTTTATGTCCACTAGCAGTTTTGCTACAAAATGAACAGCAAGAACTTAGTCTATAATTAGGCTGTCACTGAAGGACCTTTTATGTTTCATGATACACACTTTGCTATGCATTTCAATATTAGTTTGCCTCTCTGTAATCGATCACAGAGTCCCCTGCTAGGTGCAGAAATGTGGATCAGCTCAGCCCCCAGAAGGATTTAACGTCGTAATATAAACTTACATAATGGCATAACCTTTGTCATCTACTCTTTTCACTTACATCCAGCTGTTAATTTAAGCACGCCCATTTGTAATTTAATATTAGGAATGTGCTCCTTTTAATTTGCTGACACTTGCCCGAAGTCATGGATAGGGATTAGGGCTGGATCGGTTTGAAGTTCTGGCAGAGAGGTGGCACTTCCTGGTTTGTGTGCTGTGTACCAGTGTTTGTGTTCCTCTTGCAGCGGAGCCCAGGGAGAGTACGCAGGCTTGGCTGCAATCAAAGCTTACTTAAATGCCAAAGGAGAACGCCATAGAACCGTAAGTGTCAATGCTCATGTGGGGAAGAGGGGGAAGTGGGAAGTGGAGAGTTGATTCAGCAGCTGGGACTCACCTAGAGAGAAGCTAGGTTGTGTACTGTCACCTCTGATAGGCTTTCACTATTCTGTGCTTCCTGCATGGATCCTTGGTAAAGTCCTAAAGGTTTTTACAGGCAGTGAGAATGAGACAGGCACTCCCTGGAAGGGTGATTGTACTGAGTCTGGCTAGGGTGGATTTAACTTTCTCCACATCAATTGTGGAGGGAGCACTGTTCATAACACAGGGATCTCTTGGCAAGTGGTGAGCAGTGCTTTCACAGTGACAAGGCTTTCTCTCTATGCCGCTGCCCTGTCCTTTCCCAGCAAGGAGGCAAGGTGCTGGGAGAGACACAGCCAGGACAGCTGACCCACTCTGATGTTGGTGGCATATAATGGCATGCTCAACAACAAAAGCTCAGAGGAAGGAGGGCAAAGCAGGGAAGGTCATGCTTATGGCATTTTAATTCCCAAGCAACCATTGCACGTGCCATGTGGTCAGCCATGGGAAGTTGGGAAGTCAGGAAGGAAGCAAACTGAGATATGTTTAGTTTCATCTAACACCTTCTCACTCTTGAAAGATGATGAACAGTTCTTCCATGTTTACAGTTGACATACCATGTGTTAATTCTGGGATTATTTATTATGTCATTATCCATCCTCATTTCCTGGCTAGATTCCAGTTATTTGTCCATCCTTCTCAAAAAAAAGCCATTTTATAACTTTGGTTATCTTTAAAGCTTCTGTGTTCCTTTTACTTTTTTTTTTTTTTATTCCCTTTCTACTTTTTGATGCAGTTGCTTTCTTTCCCACCAAAACTTTGAGATCTTTTAGTAGCAGTAGGTTCAAAGCTAAAGATCACAGTTGTGAGCTGTTAAGATGTGTTTTCTTGTGTCATACTTTAGATTTGTCTGCCTCCAGTATACATATACTGCTTTGAATGCTGCCCCTCAGTACTGTGGGTTCTTTTCTGAACTCTTCAGTCAGTTCTTTTAGTGACCTGGGAGTCTTATATTAACAGGATATTTGGCATTTCACTGTTTGTCTCCATTATAAACACAGTTATGTGTGTCTATGTATCATCTGCCTGTATCTGTGTATCATCCATTCTGTATCTCTGTATCATCCATGTATCATCCATTCCGTATCACAGAATAAGAGAAACATCTATGTTTCTCTTATTCTGTGCAAGATCCTCAGGCTTCTCTGAGTGTCTGTGGGTCCTTCTGTGGTCTGGAATACCCAGAGGTGAACTGCACAGGAGAGCCTGGGGGATGCTTGCGCTTTACTCACACTTTGCAGATTTCAAATGTCACAGGAAAATCATGGTATTCTTGGGAAAGAGTAAAAAGGAATATGAAAATAAGAAAGCCCACAAAATGTTGGCCTTTCAGCTGGAGTGCCTATTTTTCCTAGGCTGGAGAAAGTAATTAAACCAGCAGGTCAAGGTTCTCCGCGTTGGTCGTGTTTGGATTTGGTGCCCTCTTGCGGGAAATTGTACAGATGTGAACTGGCGGCTCACATCCCTGCTTTTCTTGTGTGGGCAACCATGTCTGCACCCAGCAGNGTTTGTGGGGTTTTTTTGGTGTAGTGGTTTTTTGTTTGTTTGGGTTTGGTTTGGTTTTTTTGATAAATATTTATTGTATTTAGAAAGGATGGAATTACTAAAAATTGTCTGGAAATATCCTGACACATGCACCATTTTGCCATGACTAACAAAAACCTACATTTATTTAAGTAGAAGTGCTTCTCTTTTTTTTTTTTTCTTTTAAAGTTAACTGACAGAGCATGCATTTAGCTCTGAGTTTCTCATCTATAGCCAAAAAATTTTGGTCTAAATTTTTGTTTTGACTAGAATACAGAAGAAAACGCTTTGGAAGCCAGAAGAAGTTGTAGTGGAGATTTGGAATTAGCCGGTTTTTTCTTTCAAGTCACTGTATATATGGAGACTGATAACTGTAAAAAAAAACTAGTGTTTTAAAAAAAGGTGGGGTGAGGCAAAAAGATTTTAAATATGAGTATCTGAAATCACAGTCTAGNTGGGCCACTTCACATTCCAGCCGTGCAGATAAAATGGCCACAGATGCGGCACAGTGCTTCCCGGTGCTGGGATCCCCATGTTCCTGGTGTTTGGAAGTACTCGCATCTGTCTCAGCATCGCTGTGGGTGACAGAGTTCTGTGAGCCAGCATGCCGTGTCTCAGGACAATAAAGCAGAAGAAAATGATTTTTCAGTTTTTGGGGGGTTTTTGGAGTTTTTGGGGGGAGTTTTTTCATGGGGTTTTTGGGTTTTGTTTGTTTGTGGGGGGTTTTTGTTTGGTTGGTGGTTTTTTTTGTTTGTTTGTTTTGTTTTGAGGGTTTTTGTTTGTGGGGTTTTTTTGGTGTAGTGGTTTTTTGTTTGTTTGGGTTTGGTTTGGTTTTTTTGATAAATATTTATTGTATTTAGAAAGGATGGAATTACTAAAAATTGTCTGGAAATATCCTGACACATGCACCATTTTGCCATGACTAACAAAAACCTACATTTATTTAAGTAGAAGTGCTTCTCTTTTTTTTTTTTTCTTTTAAAGTTAACTGACAGAGCATGCATTTAGCTCTGAGTTTCTCATCTATAGCCAAAAAATTTTGGTCTAAATTTTTGTTTTGACTAGAATACAGAAGAAAACGCTTTGGAAGCCAGAAGAAGTTGTAGTGGAGATTTGGAATTAGCCGGTTTTTTCTTTCAAGTCACTGTATATATGGAGACTGA
Source organism: Dicaeum eximium (assembly GCA_013396995.1). Taxonomy (NCBI): domain Eukaryota; kingdom Metazoa; phylum Chordata; class Aves; order Passeriformes; family Dicaeidae; genus Dicaeum; species Dicaeum eximium. The sequence goes on from VWZP01000213.1 coordinate 167,123, forward strand.
TAACTGTAAAAAAAAACTAGTGTTTTAAAAAAAGGTGGGGTGAGGCAAAAAGATTTTAAATATGAGTATCTGAAATCACAGTCTAGAATTACATCCCTAAATATGATTATGCAGCAAATGAAACTTTGGCAATGAGTATCTAAATGCTGATACCTGATTGGATTTCCTTCAAAAATTGAGTTTCATTGTTCTGCAAAAGAGGCAATTTGCTGGTACCATCAGGATCTCTTTTCAAAACTTTGATAATGAATTGTAGTAGCTGAGTGCAGATCATAAAACATTAAGATTTTTTAAACTAGTTATACTTTAGACTCTGTTTTTCTTTCCCTTACAAGGTTTGCCTTATTCCTAAATCTGCTCATGGTACTAATCCAGCAAGTGCACAAATGGTAGGGATGAAAATTCAGCCAATTGAAGTGGATAAAAATGGGAGCATTGATATTTCTCATTTAAAAGCAATGGTGAGTATTTAATTACCTTTGATTTTCAAGGAACACTTCTTCTCTGAAGGTAATAGTGTTGGCAGCTGAATCACATTTTTCTACAAGAAAAAATAAAGCAAAAATAGTGAATATGTGCTTTGAAAGGATAAGTAAATTTTTTTTTTTTTGTTCACTTAGACACTCACCATGTGACACTTGTGAGATTTCTTTTAATTTGAAGATCTTTGGTGCAGGATTTGCTCAAAGAGTCTTTGTACACAGTAGACTCTTTTATAGCAGACCCTTTTGGTCCACAGCTAGTATGGAAATGAACAAGCCATGTTCATGAATGTGAAGCATTTGAAACTGCATTTCAGCCTTCTGTTAGCAAAGTTGAAGTCCACCTCTGCTGGGGAAAGTGTTGCTAGGCAACTACTTTTTTTCTCTTTTTTTCAAGCATATTGACTGCAGGTGAATCTTGCAATGCAAGGGATTAGCAGGACACATTTCCACATTTGAACAAACTTTTATGGTATCATAGAACTCCTTTGCTGGAAGTAGGGGGAATGGTCATTATTTCACATTAACTTGAACTTGGTCATCTGAAGGTCCCAGAAGAGAGTATTTTTATATGTGTGTGTGTGTGTGTATATATATATACATATATATATATATAAAAATACCTTTAATGCCTGCCTTTTTCTCTGATTTAAAATTCTGATTTATTCAGAAATCATTCTTTTTCCAAAGGCATGGCTGAAGGAAGGAACCCAGTATCCTTTGATGACTATGAGTGCTGATAGGCTTGCTTCCATCAGTAAAACACTCTGACTTTAGTTGTATTTTTTTTATAAAATCTTGAGAAGCTTTAGGAGCCTCAGTGACCTTTTTTTCTCTCCCCTCCCTGCCACCAGGTGGACAAGCACAAGGAGAACTTGGCAGCCATCATGATCACATACCCTTCCACCAATGGTGTGTTTGAAGAGGAGATTGGAGATGTGTGTGACCTCATTCACAAGCATGGAGGCCAGGTTTACTTGGATGGAGCAAATATGAATGCTCAGGTACAAAATCTAGGCAGATTTATTACTGCTGGGAGTCCTTGGAATAAAAATAGCACAGCAGTACTCAGTTCAGACCTTAACACATCTTCCATGCAAGATGGCACAGTGTTTGGGGGAGGATGTGAGATTTCCAAGAACAGTAATTAAAATTAGATGGTGAAAGTAATTCTCTTTTATTTGATTTTTCCCTGAAATGTGTCATAAGATTTATGAGTTGTTCACTGAAATTGGCTTAGTCTGCCTTTTATCAAAAACATTCTTTACAGATGTAATTAAGAATTCCTAAAACAAAATATCATTTGCATCAAGTTTTTGCTTATGATGTATCATGATGAAGAAAAACATAAACACATAAACCATCTTTTTCAACCTGTTCTCCTTGCATTCAGTAATAGGTCTTAAATGGCATGTTAAGAATGTTTTGAAATAGAGTATTTCCCTTTACAGGTTGGTCTGTGTCGCCCTGGAGATTATGGCTCTGATGTCTCTCACTTAAATCTTCACAAAACCTTTTGCATTCCCCATGGAGGAGGAGGACCTGGAATGGGACCAATTGGAGTGTGGGTATCTCTATATTAGCCTTTTATTAAAAAAAAAAAAAACTATAATAATTTTTAAATATATATATACACCTTAGTGAATCTTGGCTGGGTGTTGCCTTCAGAATGCAGTCATGGATGGGAGAGGTGTTGTGTTGGCTGCAATTGTCTGTCCTTCCCCAGCACAGGCATGTGCTGATCTCATGAGTGGTGGTGTTCACCTCTATCCCCACACCCAGGCTTCCATGTTGGCTTCTGGTGTGTGTGGCAAACCTCCCTCAGCAGTCTCAGTTTCCTGAGTGAGGGATGGACTTCGAGGGCTGATGATACTGCATGTAGTGCAGAACACAGACGTGCTACACAAGCTGTGTGGATCTGTCCTATGGAGCATTATTATTTCCTTAAAGAAAGATAATCTTACTTGTTTAAAGAAAGTAATTTTTATTTGGATAATTCCATTAGTATCTTGTGATAGGTTGAAAAACTAAGTTCCATCCTCCACTGGCACCAGTTGTGTTAATAAACTTGCTTTTAAAAAATGCAGAGATCAGACTTCCTAGAGGACTGTGTTTGGAAGCAAGGTGAAGAGAAACTACTGCTGAAACTGTCCAGATATGGTAACAGAGGAACACATATTGAATCTCTAAAATCAGTGTTTTTGTTTTAGGAAGAAACATTTGGCTCCCTTCTTGCCTACCCACCCCGTGATCAAAATACAGCCGGATAAGGATGCATGTCCTTTGGGTACTGTCAGTGCTGCACCTTGGGGTTCCAGTGCTATATTGCCAATTTCCTGGGTGTACATCAAGGTGTGTAGACTTTTATAAGGAGTGTCAGCCGAGGTTCTGTTTCTCTTTCAAGTCCAGTGACCACTGGAACCACATGAACAGGTTTAAGAGCAACTCGTGGTAAGATGTTTGCACAGACTGAAATGCAGTGAAATGAAGTGACTACAGCCCAGTCATAGGTTTTTAACATCCATCAAGCCTACTTGTTTTGTAGTAGGACAATGTTGCCATGAGAAAGGACATAAGGACAACTGCTGTCCTATCTTTTCTACCTCTTGTCTTGTAATAGGTCTTGAGTGGACATCTATGTAACATTCAACTTTGCAATATCCTGAATTCCAGAGGATTTTACTGAGTTTGAAAACTGAACTTAGTTTTGGTTTTACATAGGAGACGGCTTGATCATGATCTATGTGATTTGTTAATCCCTTGCAATTTAGCGATAAGACAGCAAATATTTGGCTACATGTATGGAAACATTAGCCAACAGAGCTGATTGTAGATTCAAATTCTGTTTGATAGAAGGGTGTGCTGGGACTCTTGAGCTACATTTAATGCTTCCAGTGACAGAGCTGGGGAAGAGTGAACCTAGGGGCAGTGTCATTCAGAGTTCTTTGTTGCCAGTTTGATACTCTAACCATGGAAACTTCTCTGCTGGGGAAACCAGCTCTCCTGGAATTCAGAATTAGCAAATATGAACTGATTCAATATCCATTTTCAGCTGTGGGTAAAAATCACTTGTGACTCTATGCTGGTTCCCATTACAGAATATTTAATCAATTAGAAATTTTTAAGGGGAGCTTTTTTCTCACTGTGCAAAATGCCATCTGTTTACACTTGTCCCACATAAAGTTCTCTGGACAGTCTTGCTGTGAGATGGAGACAGGCAGCCTGTCTGTGCCTTTTGACATTGTTTGTGTTTGTCTGTGTCACTTTTTTCTATTCAGTTCAAAGCTTCTCAGTTCGAGGAAAGGTTTGGGTCATTCCCTTGTGGACTTCAAGCTAAACCTCTTAAACAGTAGACACTCATAAACTATGTACACCAAAGGTGCCCTCAGTCAATATCCAGTGCTGCTCCGTGAGTGTTGTGTGGAAAAGTGTAACAGCAGAGTCACTGCCTTAGAACTAGCCAGGTGCATTGAGGTGCTGCTCTCTGTCACACAGGGGCACACTTTGCTCACACTTTGCTTGTTTTGGACTTGTTTTAGATCTGTTTCTTCGTGTTATTTTTCTTTCAGACAATGGGAGCAAAGGGTCTGAAGCATGCTTCTGAGATTGCTATACTAAATGCAAATTACATGGCAAAGAGGCTAGAGAATCACTATAAAATCCTTTTCAGAGGAGCAAGAGGCAAGTATTAGATAATTTTTTTCTTCTACCAGGCTGATTTTTTTTTGCCCCATGCAGAAGTTGGCTTGCAACCTGGATTTTTTTGGTTTTGTGGGGTTTTTTGGGTTTTTTTTATGCTACGTTACCACTGATTTCCAACTTCTCTTGATGTCGTTCACAAGGAGAGAAATAACGTGCCACACTTCTGTGGATGTATTGCAATGAAACTGAGATATTTGGAAGTAGAAGAAAAGTAACACATGTTTGTAATTAGAAAAAATAAGGCCAAAACATGGAGTAAACTATTAGATTGTTTTGCTTGAAATTTAATGGCGGATTAATGAACATTAGAAAAAGGAAAAGCAACCAAGCTGAGACTTCCAAATCTCCATAACCAATGATGTAACTATTTAAGAACTGAAAGTAATATTTGGACCTGTACTTCCCCTTGTACATTTCCTCTGAAAAATAATCACACCAGTTTCCCTCATTTCTGCTCATTGTTCACTTTTGTGAGATGAGATGGACTTCCCTTGCAATGCATGATATTTTAGCTACATTCTGGTTCCTTGTTTTGGCTCTCCAGTCTTGCAACAGGACAGAAGTAGGGAAGAAGAGATGAAGAAATTATTGTGGTAGTAGCATCATTACCAGAGAACTTATTTTGCTTGTTTAAGCTGAACAGCATCGAGGAACATTTGAGTACAATATATATTATCTTTAAAATATGTACCTTAAATTTAATGATGTAAACCTTGGTTAAACCTGCAAGTTGTACTTTAATAGAAATTAATAAAAATTGCAAATTTTGATAGATTTAACAATGTAATGGAAGGTTCTACAGAATCATGGATAAATACAGACAATATTTGTCTTTAGCCTTTTTGTAAACAGCAGATTTGAGCTTTGCTCTGGCATAAGATAAAACTTATTATCTTGAATAATTTAAGATGGCCTAAGACCCAAATGCTGTTGGGCCATTGACAAATCCAATAATTTTTTCAGAGAACTTGTGAATTGTAGGAGCTACTTTGACCGCTCACTCCTAGTTCTGATCTTGTTAATGAGGCCTCTTCTTAATGTGATGTGGGACCCAAAGGGCCAGTCTTCAAAAACTGACCTGTATATACCTGATAATTTCTCAGATTTGAGGTTTTGCCCAAGTGGATATTTTTGAGTTTGTCTTTTTGCCATGTTCTCCACAAAACCAATCAGAATAGACAGTTTGGTAAATTTCTTTGTTCTCCTATTAAGTAAACCTGGTGCTCACCTTTTCATTTACAGGTTATGTAGCCCATGAATTCATTTTGGATACAAGACCTTTCAAAAAAACAGCAAACATTGAAGCTGTAGATCTTGCTAAAAGGCTTCAGGATTATGGTAAGTCAAATGTCTATTCTTTAAAATAGCAGTGCAAATGAAAACTTTCTAAATCTCTTCCAAAGAGAGATACAAACATTCTAGTTCTGTGCTTATGGATGATGAATCTGTTACAATTATTTCAGGCTTCCTCATGTTCTTTAAGGGCTTGGAGAGGTATTTACATATACTGAGTTGTAGTAGGTACTTCTGACTCTGCTGCTAATTCAGAGTTTTGTAAACTGCCCCATCAAATTACTGATTACATGACTCTCAACTGTTTGGAGCAAGTGTGTTGGAGCCAAAAGCTTAATAAGATTCCAACAAAGCAAAACAAAACAAAATAGGAAGAAAAAAATACTTCTGGAGTAGGATAATAGGATTTGAACTGTTCCATCCTAATATGGTTTATGCAGTTTTGTACTCATGCTCTTAAGGAGCTGTTTGTGGATGCTTTTTGGCTGCCAGACAAGAGGACCCTTGATTGAACTACTTGATCCTATAGAACTGTGCTTCTAATGAATATGCATGAAAGCTGTTAAAACCCTAAGTAGTAATAACTTTTCAGTGAAATAATCCAAAGCCTAACTGTGATACTAAAAAACCCACCCTTCCTGCTCTTTGTAAGTGAGCCTTAAATATTGTGCACCACTTTAAACAGACTTTTCAGTAGGTATAGAGGTGAGTTAGATAATATATTAAACTTCCTTTTAAATAAACTGTTTTATTAAATCTATGTGTAGCTCTATTGTAAATAATACAGTGGTGTTTACCCTTCAGTGCTAAAAACAAAGATACTTGAAAAGTCTATCTTGCCTTCAAAGTACAGAGCCAACACTATCAGTGAATTCAATCTGTACAGATTTTTGTAGAGGAAGGACTGAATTTGTGAATCTGCTGATAGCTAATGCATGTATTATCTCACACCCTATTGTCTGTGACTGATTTCTGCTATTGTCACCAGGTTTTCATGCTCCAACCATGTCCTGGCCAGTGGCAGGGACACTGATGATTGAACCTACAGAGTCTGAAGACAAAGCAGAGCTGGACAGATTTTGTGATGCAATGATCAGTATTCGGCAGGAAATTGCTGAAATAGAGGAGGGCAGGATGGACCCCCAGATTAACCCACTAAAGGTAAGATGGCATGTAGAGCAAAGTACCAGCATCAGCCTAACCCTTGAGACTGCAGATGCTCACTTCCTGGTCTTTCAGTAATCTCAGAAGTATTGGGGCACAGCAGTGAACACAAGACTTCCTTGAGAAACCTTCAACTTTTTAAAAATTTGAATTTTGACTTTTTCGAGTGAGAAGTTTTGCTGACAGAGCAGAGAGCACTTCCACAAGCACTTAATTTATATTTCAAGGCCATCTCAAAGTAACAAAGGAGAGACGCTTATTTCCACTGGATAAAGATGGAAAGTGGAATGACCTTAACGTCAATAATAAAATAAAGATTGAATTAATTATTTTAGCAACAGCAGAGAACTGGTGTAAGCTCAAGTTCTGTTCAACTCTTTTAATGCTGTACTGACTTTTAAGTTTACTGAAAAGCCAAAAAGCATATTCATGCCTTGGGTAGCATCTTTTGGGCAAACTGAAAAAAAAAATCCAAATACTGACTTGCCTCCTGGTTTAAATCTGCCTTTCCTGCCCCCCAGATAAACCCTAGTGTTCTCCAGGCAGTAATTATTTATATGTGGTAATGTGAACTTGAAGAAGGCTTCATTCTGGTATGTTCAACTGAAGTCAGTAATTTCTTGTTCTCAACATGTCTTGTTTCTTGTAGATGTCACCACATACTCTGAACTGTGTCACTTCTTCTAAGTGGGATCGTCCCTATTCCAGAGAAGTGGCAGCATTCCCACTGGTGAGTACATAAGGGGAACTTGTGGTGTGGTAATACATAAATGTGCTTTGTGCTCTGTAGTTTCTTAGTCAGTTGGAGAGGAAGTAATGTGGTAAGAATGAAAACTTCAGAGCCGTTATATTCTTGCTCAATTTTTGTGTGTGTGAGCTCTACCACAGTTTCATTAGTTTAGTTTTTAAAGACAAGGAAAGAAGATGTCAAAAAAAAAAAAAAGTCTCTACACATAGGTGCAGACTTGGATTTATGAATCCTAGCACTTCAACACTGAATATTCATTCCTATTGGAAACAGCCTGTTCAGTTCTGGGATACTGCACCAAAGGCTCCCAAAACAGAGTCCCACATGCTGACACTCAAAGCTTTGAAAGCTTTGCTCAAAAGAACTTGCATAAGATGTAACCAGATGCCCCAAGGTCAGCATGGGGAAAGCAACACCAATGTGGACCTGCTACAAATAAAGGTCAGATTGGAGCTGGACCCTGATAAAAGACTTTTTAATTGCTTTCATAGTCATAGCAGCTAAATGGACATGTAACCAACCTTTCTGCTCTGAAACTTAATTGCAAGTATTTTAGTGATATGGATTGTTTCAAATAATAAGAATTCAACTACACCATCATTCCACTTTCCTTTAAGTATTATATTGTAACTATGTTGAACAGCACAGCAGTGTCCTCTGCTTTTCCTTCATTCCTATCTGAAAGCCAGTTGTTCAAAGGATAACGAAGTTTTCTTTCATCTCATGAAAACTGCTTCTTTGCAAGCATGTGTTAGAGGACATGACTATACTTTTTTGAAAATCTAAGCTGTCACTTCTATTATACATGCTTGTTAACTTTCAGAGACTGGAAATAGATTTGAAGGATGACTTCACTTAAAAAATTCACTTTCACAGCGTTTGTAATTCTTCAAGCTCCTAATGTCTGTTATAATTTTGTAGTATTATTTGGTGGAAAAAATTAAGATGGTTGGGCTCTTTTATCTCTCTTAGCCATTTGTGAAGCCTGAAAGCAAGTTTTGGCCCACAATTGCTCGCATTGATGACATATATGGAGACCAACATCTGGTTTGTACCTGCCCACCGATGGAAGCCTATGAATCTCCATTTTCTGAACAGAAGAGAGCATCTTCCTAAGACTGCTTCCAGCTGCCTCCATTTTTGACTCCATCAGACTGGCCCTTTCCTGATTTTCTGGGGATATTTATACTGTGTATATTTTGAATAATCACCACGTTTGTTCATTGAACCACTGCTCAGTTAAAATGTAAATACAATCAGTATGTTGGGTGTAAACAAAATGTGATTGTTCCACAGCAGTTGATGTTGGAAGTTGCCTTGATTTATCATTTTGTCTGTTTCATGCTGAAGTTTTAACAATTAACACCGAATTTGGAAGGTGGCATGGAAGATACAGTTTAAAAAGTAGAAAATATGCAGATACGTAAGGCAATACTAATAAATATTAACTGGAGGATTAATAGTTTATATTTTGTAAAACAATGATGAAGTAGATTTTTAAATTTACTTCACATGTTACCACTAACTAGCATTGCTAGTGTTAATATTTCATACTGATTTTTTTTACCTATCAGTGTTAGTAGTCTAATAAAATTGGTCAAAATTTTAAGTGTTGTCATGTTTTGGATTTAAATTTTACAACTGGATTTGCCCAACAGAGCAGTATGAAATTATGGAGCTTAAATTCTGATTTGTGACAATTGCCACAGCAGCAATAAACTTACACAAAGGAAAATACTGTCAGAGATTAATATTTAAATAAATCTCTGATTTTTTTTTAATGAGCCAGAATGATCCATTTTACCAAGCAGTAACAAACTTAATCTTGTTCTAGATCACATAATTTTTTCTTAGTAGTTCCATCTAATCCTCTCTTATTCTGGAGAAGGCATAAAAGACCACTGTGAACTGCTTAGTATTGCTTAAATCTTGAGTAAAAAAATTATCTTTCCACAGTTTCTCAAGTCACTCTCTAGTGCTTTTTTTATACAGAACACTCTGCTTGCCCTACTTTATCTACAGCTTGTGTAAAAACTGATTCACAGCTTCAGCTGTGGCCCTCCAAGAGCAGCAAGAGCATTGAGACCAGACCCCTCCTGCAGAACACAGTCCCACATTAAATCACTCAGTAGCCAGAGCTCAGACCTTAAACAGGAGCCTTTTCCAGCATGTTCTAAATCAAATTTACATAAAACTAATCCTCTCACTAGTTACACAGTCAGATTTCTGTTCTACTGGCACATTTGAAAGGAACCTGCCCAGGTCCATGCAGAGCTGTCTGCTTGATGTACATGAGCACCCCTGAAGTGAGCAACTCATTCAGCCACACGAAGCACAATTTTGGTGAATCAGGAAACAGTCGCCCAGCAACACCGAGACCACAGAAAAGGATCACACAGTTTTGCACCTTACAACCACCCACTACTCAACCTCTTCTTGAAGATCCACATGCACACTCAGCCTGGGAACTCTGAAATGACACAAACACAGCAATATTTTAAGTAAATTTTTTATCTTTTACAGTGAAAATTTTGGGACTGCAACCTTTTCATTACCTACCTTATGTCTTCAGTGGGGGACTTTACACAAAGAGACTCCAGATGAGAGGAGGCAGGAATGGCTTTCATTAGAGGAAAGTCAGACCAGATACCAGTTTTTGTGTGAAAAGCTGCACCTGCATCCTAAATCACCTTAATACATAGTGAAGAAAATCAGAATTTTTAAACTCTAGAATTCACTATTGAAAAGGGTGTCTTTCAGTAGCTATTGATATAGTACTAAGGATGTAAAATATCATGAAAAGCCACTGTAGACTTATAATGTGAGGAAAGGACAGTCTTTTTCTATTGCCAGTCCAATTCCCTAGTCTTGACAAGCTGTTTTAATGTTTGTTAAAAGCAGTTTCATGTTGCTTGATTATGTCACTGAAAAAATATATTTTAAATTGGTTTACGTATTTTTGTATAAAGCAGACAACTTCCCACTGTTGATCTAAAAGTGACAAAATTTAGCTTGTGAATTAATTGGTAAAATCTAGCCAATGGAAAACAAAGCATTAAAATATTTTACAGTACTCAACTAAAAGCTTGCAAGCTTTATGAGCTACTGCTCATGAGATGCCATGGCTGTAACAAAGGTGAAATCACATTGCTCTCTCCAGAAAATACTGAGCTACCTGCAGCACTGTGGGCCACAGGCTGTCACTGCAACCTCAGTGCCTACAGAGGGAAGGAATCTGACTCACGCGCCTGACCAGGAATCCCACTGTGCAGGAATCCCACAGCTCCGACAACCCTGTGCCACAGGCAGGGCTCCCTCCCACTCTGGGACACGGACAGAGCACTGCTACAGGCTGTGAGCGAGTCCAGGGGTATCAATGTCACCACTGGACCTCAGCTGGGAGTTGTTTGGCCTTTTCTAAAATTAAGTGTTCTTTTCATTGAGAAATGAGTTAAGGAACATAAAGCCTCACGCCTGAAAAATAAGGCCACCTAAGGAAAGCATTTAGTAATCTGAAAAATAAATTCTGTAAAACTCTCATTACTTAAGTGGATAATAGTAAAAACAAAACGAGCAAATTTTCTGAATCATAAAATATTTAATAAGGTATATTTTGGGTGGGGGGATATACTGTATATAAAATTTCAGATCACAATATGAAGTGATTTGAACCCTCTCCAAGCTAGCACTGCCTTTAATGCTGTGTAGATGTATTGTCACTGATACAAGACCTACTAAAAGCATACAGTTCAACTAATACAGAAGTGGCTTTTTTATATGAACTATTTTTTACACAACTAGAGTGTCTTGAATACCCTCTTTAAGTGCAAAAAACACAGATCACTTTACACTAATGCAGCAACAATGCATTCATATTGTTCTCATTAGTCATTAGTAGTCAACTTGCATAAGATACAAGAAAAGCACAATGAAGCTCACAAAAATAGACTAAAAATCAGCCCGTTCTTGCAAAAAAATACAGCATAATAGAAGAAAAAGACAAAAAAGGGATTATGCACACCACAGAATTTGCTGTTTAATCCAAATGGAGTAAGTGCTGAATCTATTTATTTTTCCTGGTTTTTTGTGAGTTTGTCTTTTGGTTTGGGTTTCATTATTGGGTTTTTTTTTTTGTAAATCAAACCACATGGACCAGGCACAACTAATATTCAGGAGGCAGTGTGTAGCTAAAACATCACTAACTATTTTTCATCCTAATATCCCCAATATTGTTTCATTGTTTGACACAATTTACTTTCCTCTGTCCTGAGGTAGTTACAAAAAAACAAATCATAAATTAAGCCTCAGCTAGGCCAGCAAGAGCTGAGGCTTTTCTTTTTATTTATTTTTTTCCCCCCTTCCTTAAAAACTATTAGTTAACTGGCCAAAACTACACTTGATGTTAAAAGACAGCTGAGAATTAGAGTTCTCACAACACCAAGAAATGGCTATGAGGGGAAGAGGGCTGGGTGCTTCAAAAAGTGACAATGTATTGAGTCCCATCAAGCTGGCTGGTCCACTGCTGAATTTCCAACGTTTATTCCCCTTTACTGTCTCCAAAGTCACTGGGAGAAGGACGGAGGGGTCTGAGCACATCATCGTCCTTTACTGTAACCAGGAAAGAACTGGTCCAGCAGTGTCTGCAGGATCTTGTTGGGAGCCATGGTGTAGCCCTTCCCCAGGTCATAGCGGCAGGCAGGGCAGGTGAACACTTCGGCTCTGAAGGAGCGCTGTAAGCAGCTCTAGGACATACAACCACAGAGAAGTAAATTGCAACAACTTTCTTTTAGACCAACAGCTTAGCCCGCAAAAAAGTAAGGAATCACTGTAAACCAAAGACACAATCTGCTGTACTACCAGAAAAAAGGAAGTCTTTGCCAAGCCCTCTGGTGCCTGACTCTGCCCATGACTAAAATGTCCTAGCAAAGGAACGCTTCTCTGTGCTTGGGAGGAATTAAATTACTGCTAAGGTTTCCCCTTCATTTCCACTAATGCCTTCTTGTAAGTCACAGCCAATTTTCAGCTCTTACAGCTTCACAGATTGCTATACTTTTCCAGACCTTCATATCAAGAGGAAGGTGAATATACCACGTGTACTGTTTATGTAGCAATCTCCATCTAACTCATCAGAATAGACTCAGTTTAGCCTTACAGATATATGTAGGATAATACAATCTGTAACACCTTGGCATCTGTGGCATATTGGCATATCCTTACTATGTTACTGCAGACTGATGAACATCTTAAATTTTTTTAGGGCAGACTTCTGTCTAAATAGCAACACCAACTTACTATCAAACTATTCCTTACAACTTTAACTGGATGTTATATTGTATTCTCAAATATGTATGGATATCTTCAAATACTTTGCTTTCTGGATCATTCAGCTTTCTCTTCTTTTTTTTAAACTGTTTTCCAATTTCCACAATTCTAAATATTAACTGCACAATATTTCTTATGCTTTTCAAAGAGACATAATCATTCCATGTGTGCAGGCCACACATAACAACACCCTTATTTTTACTGGAGTGATATCTTCTTGAACAGCAACCTTGCATTACCGAATACTGTACTAGGATGATAATAGTTTTAGTTGTTTTAGGGCCTCAGGCAGAAATACTAGGTATGGCAGGCACCATTCAAATATGCACAGTTCAGTGCATGATTCTGTACACACCAGTGCTACAAAATTAACACTAGTCCAGATTTGATTCCACGCTTCTTACATTATCTCCAACTGACCAAGATTTTGGGACACATAAGTAATGTCCTGACATCTATGGCTCTCCTACCAAACATGAACAATGCCAAGATTAACAAGAAAACATAACTTTCTCTGAAGGAGACCAAATAATTTTCTAGGGTATTTATCCTCTACCCTTTCACAACTCTTAATAGAGAGTTATACAATTATAAAATCTGGTTTTATTTCTAAACTATGTAAAATTAAATCATTGATATCGTGCCAAAATCTAACCTGTGGACCTAACCAATTCCTAGCGCACCTCCACTGACCACAAAGGCAAGACAGCAATGGTAAACCTCACTCATTATATCTATCAGGACCCATATGAAACATACTTCCACTCTTTATTACACAAAACTAAGGTGTTTACACAGCAAACACTGAATGGAAACTTGTTGCCTGTTTTTGCTCAGAATGTTATGCAATTATTATTGTCTTTCTAAAGCACATATGGCTTTGGTGACTGGTGTCTCAGAGCCAAGAAAACAGTCCAGAGCAAGGCAGTTTATTCTTACTTTGCAGACGTTGTGGAGGCACTCTGTTGTCACTGGCTGGTAAACCAACTCCTGGCAGCAGACACACATAAAGGATTGTTCCAGTTTCTTCAGAAAATTCTAATGTAGGGCAAAGGAATAAAAGAGACAAACTCTATTACAGTTCTCATAAATGCCACTTACTACATAAAGATGAAGTACTTCTAGAAGTTCTTAAGTCCTTCATATGTCTGAGCACAGCTTTGTAGAAGTAATCACGAAGCAGGTACTTTATGGCTTTATTTCCCTGTTCTTCTACAAATTGCAGAATCATATAATCAGAGAATGCTTTGGGTTGGAAGGGATCTTAAACAACACCTATTTCAACCCCCATGGGCTGGGAAACTTCCACTAGAGCAGGTTTCTCATGGCCCCATCCAGCCTGGCCTTGAACCCTTGGAGGAATGGGGTATATGTCTCTGGGGAACCTGTCATAAAATTATTTTCTATCTAAACAAAACGTAGTGACTAAAACCATTTTTCTTCATGTCTGATTTCTGACATTAGCACAGCATAAAAATACATTTATTATATCAGAGAAAACATGCTCTCTTCAAAAATGAAAATAAATAAAAATTCACTTTTAACTTCAGGATAGTTTTTGAGCAAGAAAAGGTCTCTATTGTGGAGGCAATAACCCATCCCTCAAGAGCAAATTGCACAAGCAAGACTTATTTTCTTGAAATACAAGTCTTACAAATAAAAGTAATGCTAGACAGTCTATATTTAGCAAAAATTCAACAAACAAAGAAGGTTTTAAGAGAGACTGAAAATTTCTCCTAATAATGTAAAGAAAATGCAAACAATAAAAATGATGCATGCAACAAACATACTGGTCCTTCCTTAAGAGAAGCAAGTACTTCATCCCACAGCTTCTGGTTCATGCAGTCTTCTCTAATCAGCCATTGCTGCTCTTGGGTCAGCTGGAAAGCTTCTCCTTTCCCTCCATCTCCCATCCTCATGGCTTTGGGTGTATTTGTAGGTTCCTCTGTACCTGCTTAAGATGGCGACCGTCAGACCCAGTAACAACAGTGTTAGTCTGAACCAATAGAAGGGAAAGACAAAACTACTTCTAGAAGAAAACATGAAATAATATGGATTGCATGAATGAAATCAAGCAAGCAAATTCCTACTCCAATTCATACTGTCCATCATTGTTTTGGATTGAAGCACAGAGTTGCACAGAAGATTTTTCATTTTTTTGCAGAGCTTAAGAGCAAAAAACACAGTAGGAGCAGTAAAAAGGATTAAGACCCCTCCACTACTACTTAATTAAAGAGCATGTGCTAATCAATTTACATTAGTATTCCAAACAGCTTCACGCTTCCACAAAGATTTCATGGCTTAGAAATTGTACCATGACAGACTCTGCTGACGAATGCTAAAAGAGTAAAAAAGAAATACCATCATCAATTGTCCTTTTCTGGTTTCCATTACTTTGGCTGGTTGGCTCCTGTTTCACAGTTTGCTTTTTAACCTTATCTTTCTTCTCCTTACTAGCCATGGCTTCCAAATAACCTTCTGGATACTAAAATTAAAAAGCACAGATTTAAAACAAAAATCACTGGCATACAGGAATAACCAAATACCAAAAAGAATAACTTCTAAAATACTTTAGATCTCTATGACTACATAGTCAAATAATTACAAAATAATTTAAAAATACTATATGATTGAGAAAATATTAAATTAGTACCTATCATTAAGAAAGCACAGTCAAGTCAAAGAACCTAATCCATACTCAGCTGTATTAAACAGTATATCTGTACCTGAGTGTTTACAAACTATATAAATCAGGGACATGATGTATGCTGTAAAATGCAATGTACCATTGCATTGCCAAGAATAGGTATTAATTCTTTCCTTCTTTCCATCTTTCAAGGATTCTGCAATGCCAAAATTTTCATGGATCAGCCTCTATCTGTGCCTGAAATACACTATTTATACAAATTACTCAATGACATGAGGAGAAAAATACATTAAAATGGACCTTTTTTGGTTTCTCAAACAGACTCCAGTCACCTGCAGAAAAATTTGTTCCAGCCTAAGAATCACAAAACTAGACACAAATTCTGATTTTCCAATCCATATAGACAAACCAATTTACTGCTAGGGCAGAAAGGTTCATTCGCAGCTCCTTCTGCTGTGTCACTATTACAGGATTCTTTCAATCTGCATAAAATCTGTAGTGGTTTTTTGTATCAAAAGCTGCCACAGTGAAGTACAAGGAAAAAAGGGAGCTTTAATTTAACTGATTTCTTTCTCTGGGATTTGTTTGCTAGAACCAAGAATAAAAACAACTGTCCTAGTCCTGATGCCAACCTGTACGCTTAGACCAAGCTTCTTTGACCGCTCCATTCCTTCTGATGTCCAAGGTGCAGGCTCAACGTCATCTCTCCTCAGAAGATAGCGCCAAACTAAAAACCCACATTTTCCAATTTCTGGCCAGTACTTCACCACCTAAAGAACAATACAAAATTACTGCTATTATTTTATCGCAAGTCAAATACATGCACATTGTCATACTTTAATTGTTCAAGAAGAAATTACAAGACTGATTTACACATTATTAATATATACAATTCTTCCCTCAGCTGTGAAATTTTTGTATTTCTTATAAATACAGTGATCTTAAAAGGCACGCTCCTTTGTTTCAGAAACTAAGAGGGCTTTCAACAAACAAAAGGCTAGGATACAGCTGGAAGGACTGAAGAAATAGTGGAATAATCTGATTTCAGGGATGAATTTAACTCAGTAAGCACATGCAAAGCAACTTACATATTCAATCTTATATATCCTATTACAGATTATTATATTCCATTATCACTGCTCTGAATAATTTCATTTTGGTTCACTTTGCAGAATAAACCAAAGCAAAAAGCTCTAGTAAAGAAAAAAATAACTATTTTTTCAAGTAATAATGAAGAATTTGCAGACTAACACATGTGAGGCTTTTTAGAACAGATTAAGAGAAATTTTATGTTGTAGAGATCAGAATACCTTGTAAATGCCATCATATCTGTTGCCTTCCTCTGGGGCATATTTGCTGATCCGCCGTCCTTTTGAACTGCGCACTACTCTAACTGGTTTACCAGCTCTCCAATTCTTTGACTCTGCTCCATTTTTATCATCCAGTGGGGCATCACAGTTAAGGGCTAATGCCCTAGAAAGACATTTAAATTCTTTATAAGCTAGACTCCTTCACCCAACAGGGTTTTGAGAGTTAACATAATTAAGTCATACGTGTTTCCCCTGTCTAATTTTGCTTTATCAAGCAGCACAGACCTTTCAGTATGTTTTTTAGTAGAATTGATGGGAAAAATGAGATCCACACTAAAATGCACGGTAAGAAAAAAAGATGGGAACACTAAATATGTTGTCTAGGTTCCAGATGAAAATGCATGTGAAATTGCTAGATAAAACAAACCAATCCTTTTAGACTTAATATTCTTCAATTTTAAAAATAATCCCTTCCTAAATATCAGAGGAAATTAAAATTATAATAAAAGGCAAACTTTCTGTGCTGCTATCCCCCATGAATAGACTTTTTAAGTGTGCGCACAAAAGTAATGAATATGATGAAAAACATACAGGGAAAAAAAGTATATAATAACCATTCAAAAAATCTCCAAGTACCATACCTCTCTCACATGATACATAAAATACCTCAGAGAAGGACTCAGAATCACAGTAGCTAATTAAAGGACAAACAACTCCTTTACCCATAAAGACCCTCTTCTAGAAACCTGGAGCAAGAGAGTATGACCAAGCTGCCATAAGAAACAGTGTTTCTACTACCACAGCCTGACTTGAAGGGATTGAAAACTTCAGAATCAGCCACAACACAAATTATGGATCTCAAAACAGAAGAAATAATATGGGTTATAAACAGACATGGTACAAGTATAGAACCCACATTGTAGAGAACAGTAAGAGACAGGCACGCTATGCCAACATTAAAAATGTTTCCCATATAAAAACAAAACTTATAAAACTATCTGGACAAGCAAAACCAATGAACATTCAACTACACAGAATCATTATAATCTTCTGAATCAAGGACGTATCAAAAGTTGTATTCAGCTCAGTAAATGAGAGCAGCACATTGTTACTCCATGTGCACTAATGCTTTCACAGCTAAGCAGGTTTGCCTGTGGATTTCTCATTTGCTAAAAGGAAAGAAATGCTGAAACTAAAGGGTCTAGCTTTTAATTCTGTGTCCCAAACCAACTTTGTTCTATTCACTAAATAAGCTTGTAAAGCTATTACTTAAAACTTTCTTCCATCTTTCTTCTCTCCTTGCTCTTGTTCATTTTTCACATCATGTGCCCCCTCCTTTTCTCAGCAGCCAAGTCAGGCTTTTCCTCTTTCTCCTCTAGACAGCTTTAAAGAATCCCTCTCTAGCCTTCTGAGAGCAGCAGAACATATTTAAATGCAGACCTGGCAAAGCATCCCCCAGGTGTTCAGAGGTCAGTTGTGTAACAGGTTATGCTCTTAGAAACAGAAAAGGATGGACTACTCTTTGTTCAGGCCAGCTCTTGGAGGACAGAAACCACTTCAGGCAGATATCTAATTCTTCCTCTAGATATATGTTCTCTTTCAAGTACCTGTTTTGATAAAGCTGCACCCTAATTCCTTGCTTTTCATAGAAAAATATGATGGAAGAAAGGGCTAGCAAAATAGAAAATACTTCTTTTATCATGGGAAAATGAATCTGCTTTCTTCCTCCTTAAATTTATAACAGATTTACCCATGAGAGAAGAAACATAAAAAAAGGAACACCTAGAATTAGAAAACTTTTGCTCAAGAGTTTTGAGAAACTTCTCATTTAATTAAAACAGAGTCCTCTGAGTGTGACTGTAGAACAATTTCAACCAGAGGCACAACTACGAGCTGCAGCAACAATACAGCAATATTTTTCACTGAGGTGAGTATTCCTTTAAAGCAACAAAACATAATGCTTGATAAAACACCTCTTAGAAGCAACAGGCATTGCTGTTTATGAACACAGCAAGTACAGAAGAGAAAAAAATGCAGCAAAACATTAATTTTAAATTAAAGCGCTACAACCCAACTCTTTATTTTGGAATACCTTTAAATTTTATCTTCAAAACTTACCTATTCATATGTGTTAATGTCTGATCAAATGAATGTTCTCCAATTCTTTTATTGCCAGAGAGATCTCTACCTCCACTCCCAGTGTAAGTGAACTCATCTCCTCGATCCTGTGCAAGAAGATTATCCTTTGGTTTAACGCTCTAAAGTAAAATAACTCAATCAAAAGAAAAAAAAAAAAAAGAAGGCAACTTCATTTGTTCTATTTACTCAGAGAAAAACTGTAACCCAGGGTATGAAAGACATGTTTTCAATTTCATTGCCATCCTACAGCAGCTGCACCAGCACAAAACTACTAGTCTAGATGTAACCTCTTCAGCAAAAAATTCTGACTAAAATAATGCCTGCCTTAAAAAATGCTACTTTCGCATTTTTTTATAAAGCTATTTTGAGAAAAAAAAATCTGAGGAACATATTCTAGCAAATAGCTACTTGCTCTTGAGCTTTCATTGCATTTACTAGAGTATGATGTTCGTAAAATACAGAATAATTACCTTGGATGGATCACATCAGTTACTTCAGCTTGTGCAAGGAGTTCAGTGCTAACAAGTACATAGAGTGCTGTCCTATGTACAAAGCAGGTGCTTTAATGAAATAGTAATACCAGCTCTTCTGAATCAGTAAGAGTTTAAAATAATTTAAATTTATATTTTGTAAGCTAAAATAATTCTGTACTATAGTTTCTATGTAGAATTTTCATGAAATTGAAGGAAGGTTGATAAAATCTTTTACCATGAGCTGTGAAAACTGTCAAAATCTAAATATACTCAAGTAAAGCCTATATTTATACTTCCTGTACAAAGTCTGTCACAGAATTTCATATTACTCCTGGGAAATTAATATATTTCCAGAAATACATAAATATACAGACTATGTATATCGTTAATATGTTATTTCTTTGGAGATGTATATTTGGTATAAAGCATACAGCAATTTAATAGGAAAATAATGTTTAAATTAATTTCTATAGCAAAATTCTGAACATCTATGCAGTAATAAAATTCAGTCAATTTCTTACCACTATTAAAAGTCTGACATTATTTAGGATCCAGTGCAAGACTGTTACACATATTTCATGACTGACAACAGCAGAAAAAGAGAAGGTTAGAAAAAGAAACACTGGTTGAACAAGGCCATAGATAAATTTTAGAAATTAGGTTAATTTTATTTTGTGTAGGGAAAACCTAACAGAAATTCAGCTGCAATTATCTGTACCTAATAGAATACAAGGGCTATCAAGTCAAAAAGTATACTCAAAACCTAGCAAAGACATGTATAAACTCTGGTATGTACTTTCTTTAAACAGACTACTTACTCTACTAAATAAATCTCTAAAAACCAACAGAAACAGAATATAGTTCTATTAAGGACAGTATATGAAACAACTTTAAAAGAACAACCAGACAAGAACCATTTACTAAGAATGGATGTAAAATAAATTGTATAAAATAAGGTATCACAGGATTGGAATTAATCAGAGAGTAAGTTTCATTTTTCTGTGATTGTCAAGGCAAACACAATGCACAGATCACACAAGGATGATCCTGACAATAACATAAACAAAGATGGATTTGCTTCATGTATCACAATCATTCAAACAAATTGCAGTTTGACAATGAAGCCTGTGACAAGTTCAGAAAAATGGGAAAACATCTTGGAAGGTCATGAATCCAGCATGGCCTGGGTTTTGTAACAAAGAAGGAAACATGCACATTTTCGTGATGTGGCAGTGTGGGGAGGACTGTTAAAGCGGTTTTTGATATACAAGCAGAACTAAACTGAAACCAGGTGATTTCTTCCCCTCTTCTTAAAACATAATTTTGAGATAAATACTGATATAACATATATATAAGAATGTGAAAAAATATATGAAAGACAGAAACACTTCATATGAAAGCAAGATGGGGAAAATTATTTATAAGATAGGATAGGTTCTTGACAAACTTTTGTTTATCAACTACCAGGTTGTTGATAAATCTTCATGAGAAGAAAGTATGGAATAGAATTTTATTTTATGGCATAACAGAAAAACATAAATCAAAGACAAATTGCTATAAAGTTAAGCCAAAAAAACTTCGAGAGACAATGCAGAAATGCAAAAGTATTCCTACTTGCACACGCTTCTATGGAAAATGGGTTAAATGTAAATGGCCTAAACCCAACAAACTTCCAGCATCTTCAAAGGAAGACTGAGTGGTTCTCTGATGGTAGTCTAACCACAGGCAAACTGAAAACATTGTGCTTGAAGAGATACTATGGATAGAAGGCCTGTGCATACATGATCACCTGCTGAGCATATTCCACACTTCATGGGTTATATTTGCTTCTCTTTAATTATCAAAGTGTTCTGTGCATAAATAAACAACTGGAAATCCAGGGGAAGGAAAATGGAGGGTAAAAGGAACAATTATGTAGCATAAATGTTACAGGTCAGGTTATGAGTACCTTTCAACCTCCTCCAATGTAAGGAAGACTCCCTGCTGCTTTATTTTTGAGATGAACTATACTCCCTTTTTTCATATCATATATATTAGGAAAAAAAAAAAGGATTTCACGGAAGAAAGACAGTTGCTAGAATTGAAGGAAAATGTATGTCAGAGACTTTGCCATTGATCTGGGCTGGATGAAGAGAAATTGGAGGACATTTGAACCTCTGATATAAAAGCAACTCTCAAACAGGAGAGGAAGAAAGGTCAGAAGAACTTGTAAGTGCTTGTAGAGAATGAAGATCAAAAATGGCAAGAGTAAGTGATGCGCAGACCCAGCGTCTAAAGCATGGAATAAATGCAGATACAAATGTGCCTATGACAAGCAGGAGTGATACAGGGACACTGGTACTCCAGAGACATACTAGGAGACCTACAGTACTTACTTTCATTTGGCTTATGGTGTTTTACTCTTAAAGTGAAGTATAACAGGAATATTCACAGTTTATTATTTGGGATTATTGGAGAGTAATGACTCATAAAAACAATTTTTCAACAGCTTTGAGTTCTATCTATAGATAACACAGGATCTTCCAACCACCTACAACAACTTTTGACTGAGAGCCAGTTTGAGACTGGTAAAGCTATTTTTGTCTGAACAGGATCAGAAAGCAGAACTGAAGACAATGGTTAAACAGTTAAAGAAAGCATGTGACAAAAGGAATTACTAATGTTTGTATGTTCTTCTTGAACAAATAAAATAGCTGTTAAAAAGCCTATCAAAACAGTCTTATCTTTTCCCTTCCCTTATTCCTACAATTTCCCCATTTTCTTACCTTAAAATACATAATTCTGCCACTTCTCTTCTGCTTTCCACAGCTTAATTCCACTTCCTTGCACCAAAACTGTCTTTCAACAGCTAGTAAGTACTTTCTTATTCTGTCTTCTCTTAATGCCTTCTGTATGTCCCTTTTTCTTATGGTGTGTCCATAAAGTTATTTCTTAACTGTCCTGTTTGTAAAGTTTGATCACATTATAGAGCAAATGAACTCCAGCCACAGTAGCACTGACCCAGTATCTCATACTGAGGCATGTGAGTGGAAGACAAGCCTGAAGCTCTAGTACTACAAGCCAGTCAGCCTCAGACAACCAGTACAAGCAGTTGTATTAAATCATACTCCACTAGCCAACATTGTAATATAATCAGTTGTAAGTCCAACAGAGAAATAATGTAGAATGAAGAAAGTAAGATTTTTAATTCCATTGAATCATTTGACTACATTATTTCTATGGATTACTTTTATGCATCAGCTGACAGCTACAGTAGCTACTTCAAGTTACTGGAATATCAACTATCTCAAGAGAGCTCTCAATTATTTTTCTCTCTCCATTAACACTTCTGCTATTATGCTCAGATTTCAAAGTTTGGTTCCAACAGATAATGTAAAAATTGTATTTATCAGTAATAGGTTTTACAAACACAATCAGATTGTCTAGAAGAGATCCAACCTTCAGTTTGAACAACAAAAAATGTCTTACTGGCCTTCTTGATACAATAAATTCCAAAATATCTTCAATTCATCAATTCCTCATCAGTCTGACCTCAGTAGAATGTAACGAATAAAAGGTGAGTTTGATTATATGACAAAGTAAAATAAAAAGCACTAAGACTTTTAAAATGAAGTTATTAAATCCAAGTCAATTATTAACTATCAAGCAATTACATTTGAAAGCATTTTCTTTCCCCAATAGTAAGGATATCTGAAACTGAATCATGTCATCATTCATCTCCATTAAACTCTGTATCCATAAAGTGCTGACAGAATTGGTCTATCTGCCCATTGTGTGATTTATTTTTGATAATTTTATGGTTTAAAATGCATTAAAAGGTGCCAATAGAAAAGGAAGGGCTAAAGGACAAATTTCATTTGTAAATCAATAAGAATCCCTTGCATTAAGTGCAGAGCCTGAATACATCATAATTGAGTCTTCCTCACAATCGCCCCTGGCAGCAAGAACCTGGCAGTTTCACAGGCACCTTCCACCACAATGAAAACATTTCACCACTTTAGTGTTCACTATTCTGCATGTCTGAACAGAGAGAAAGACATCTTCAAAGCAGGAAACAGCAGAAGGTGGCTAACTGATGATGAAAGTATGGCAACATTTTAAAAGATCGAAGTCCTAGTTAACCACTGTATGTGAATTCCTTTCTGAGGTTTTTTTTACGCCTTTCCATGCAGTGTCCAAAAATGGTGGATTACCAGGCTTTTAAACTGAACATTAATATGTAAACAATTCAGGCTACCCAGTGTGGATTCATTATCTTTTGTTCCATTAAAAATCTGTTCTGACTTGGAACTAGGTTCACCAAAGACAGAGAGTCTTCTCAGGTCAAAGACACTTTCCTCCAGTGGGAGTTCACTTAGGAGGTACAGCTTTTAGAGACAGAATTTTAAAATTATGGTTATCTTTGGCTATCAGCTGGAGATCCAAAATTGATTTGCTTTTTGAGGGAAAAAATCCTGCAATCTATACGACTAATTTAATCAGCCTACCATAATTCTAGTTAAAGCAACACAGTTAAAATCCAAAATACGTGCATTTCATATTAGACATTCATTTAATAAAGTGGTTTGTGAATGCTACATTCCAGGCAGTGAATGGGTTTGGTATAAAATATCAACAAACCTAAACAATGAGTATATTGCCTGGGGTTTATTTTGAATCATTACAGTCATTATCTTTTGTGGTCTCAGAATCTTTTACAAGAAGATGTGACTGCTCATACCAGGTATTATTCTCCAAGAGATTCTGAATCCCAGTTTAGAGATTTCCCATTTGATCCTATGCACAACAACACTTAGAGAAGAAACAATTTTTGTTTGGATTAAACTAGAGCACACCACACAATTAATTTACCATCTTTACAACACTACCTCAACTCCGCAGAAACATTAATCTTGAAACTTTTGACAACAAACAGCAGTTTCAACTTGATACATAAAAACAGTGACACAAAATAAGAAGGCAAGTTTTCAACACAAAAGTTAAACATCTTCGGCTGCTTGATCTGATGAACAGACAAATCAGAATACATTCATCATGAACACTGTGCACAATTAGTGCTAATGTCTGGTATCTAGTGTGCATATGTTAATCTGTTCTGAAATAATTCTTATATTATAAATTACTGAAAGACTTCTCAATTTCTTCAGCTAATGCTCCTATTATGGTTACTGTCAAAGCAATACCAGGAGATCAGCAACATTAACGTATTCAAAATAAATGCTAACTATAGGTAAGCCATGTAACTTGTCACTAGAATTCAAAGTTACCCATTTTCAGGAGAGAGATTAATGTGCAAATATTTTATGTGCATGTAACTAGAAATGAGGATAAAGTGTCACATGCAAAACAATTTCACCCAATGCTCATTTTGTAAACTATGACTGTACCTGTTCTCAAACTTGAGGGTAGATCTGGCAGAACTGATAAAACTTGTTATTAATGAGCACTCCAATACATCCAGAACATCTGAACTTCAGTAAAACTGAAGTTTTGGGTCTCTAGGATTATATATTTCTAAAGGCATGGCATAAAAATGTCATAATATGAAAGCTAGACAATGAACTTGGTTTCCAGCAATGTATTTTTGTAATTACTTTACCCCAGAGTGGCTTTGTTGATTTAAAGCAATAGGAAGCGCATTAAGATGGCACACATCATCAGTGTGCCTAAATAGTGCATAAAGTTTATAAACAGTATAATACTCCTACAAAATGGATTTATTTCTCCATTTTACAAAAGCTTACACACAAGCATCTTTGTTGCACCACTGAAATTCAAGTAAGAGTCACCTCTCTTTTTTGGTACTCATACAATAACATGAATAGATATGAGCAGAGGTTTTTATGTGTATATTTTATTTAAAATAAATAAATCTCAAATTTCACATCTCAAAATAATTAGATACTGTACTTAGGATAACTATAAGTACAGGATTCAATTTTTCTGTGCATATTCTTACAGGAGTTTAATCTCAACCTTTAAAAAAAAAACAGGGAAAATGGAAGTAAATTGGAAGATAAACCTGGCACATGAAAGGAGAAGAAAAACTAACTACAATAATGTAACTGGAAAAAAATTCCCTTGTATTATTAATTTAGAAAACAGAAAAAAACTGACATTCATAGAAGTTTTTAGGGTATTTTCTGCAACATTTCTCTTCTATTATGCCTTTTCAAAAGTAGTTATGTCTTTCAGACTATGACAGTGCTTAGGTGTCTACAAAACCTCATAGACACAACATCGACTAGGTGAATTGAAAAGACATGCAAAGGATCCAATTAAGTTTACCAAATATTTTAATTGAATAATTACCACCTCAGAAATAAGGGGACATCAGTATCACCAAAAATAATAAAAAGTGGAATCAGCAGCATCCCAGCATAGCAGGTGCAACTATTGTGAAACAGTGTTCTTAGGGTCCGAGAGGCTGGGCTGGGACAGACACTAAGGACACCATACCCAAACACCAAGTACCTCCTCATGCCACTTGTTCAAATAGAGACACACATTCCCTCAGAGGAAATACTCTGCAGCAGCAGCAGCAGCAACAGCAGCAGCAGCTGGTAGATGCTGTTGGCAAAGAATATAGTACATTCTGGTGCTATTTCATTAATATGCTTTTTTTTCTCTTCAGTACCCTTTTCCTTGTGATTGACAGCTATCCGAATTTAAAAAAAACAGGTTGCTTACTGCATTATCCTTCACCTGATCCATGATTCAAAATTCCACCTGATGGACTGGAACTGCAAGAAGGGATGTACCTTTTGTAAACATTATTTAATTGAAGAAAACTGTAATCTCTTCATAAATAAATGTTGGACAGCACCATGAGATGAAAACTGAAAGCAGTTACTCTTTTGTTTAGCAGCATAACTGCATTTGTTGCTATACTTAGATGTTACCATCAAAGTAGATCTTTTTCCAGCACCTTTAGGGGTCATAGTACAAAATTCTGAGAAAGAATCTGAAGAGGCTAAGAAGTTCTGAAGGCGCTCATTAGCAGGAGCCAAGAATCTTCAGAACTTCATAGTATCAAGTAACACATATCTTTTATTCTTGCTTCATTAAAATAAATGTATCACAAAATTAGAAATACTGTTTGGAATGTAATTAAATTGTGACAAAAGCAGAATATAAAACATATTATTTACACATAATTACACTATCAGATTTTATATTACACTTGATTCAGACTCCAAAAGTATACTGAAATCTAACTACCCTAAACAATGTCAAATCCAGTAGTAACCGACGTTTTGCTTTAATGTTAATCTGAGCATAATAATTCTTCAAGTTTTGGTAAGATTTTTCTCTCTGAAATACTAAGAACTACTTAATTTATCAGTAGTAGATATTTTTTCCCACAGTTGTATCTGCCTGAACATTTGTTTTAGATTAAACACCAAGTATAACTCTATATTTACAGACAATGATACATCTGATGCATTAGAACAGCAAGACCATTGCTCTCATGAATGACATACCACTTCATCTTCAAATCCCCCAGCGAGTACGAGTGAATAAGCTCCGTCATTACTGCGTCCATGGATTCCACCAACATGGGGCCTGTGAACACCTGCTTCGCTCACCTGGAAACAGAAAAAAGCCAGATCATAGCTATTTTTTTAAAAGACCCAGTCACCCACAACCACTTTTAAAAATCAATTTTCTGCTTAAAATATTGTACAGAGGCTTCTGTTTCAACAAGTTAACACAAGACTGCTATAAAAGGTGTGAATTCCACTGTTTTTTCAGGAAGAAAATCTAAAAGTAAGAACACCCAGAAAACCAGCAGGACCATATAGGACAGTGGTGACACTGAAAGATGCAATGGTACACTTTCTTCTTCGGGGAAAATCTCCAAGATTTTCTCCATAAGCAGAACCTAAGACTGTACTCACTACTATACTTGCACAGTCATTTAGAACAATTCAAAGGAGAAGGAGATCTACCAGTTTGGTAGCATTTTACAATTTTTAACTTAGGAAGATCGCAGTGTAAAGATCATTTTGCCAGGGACTTTTAAGGTAACACTGTAAATGTAACCAGTGGAGAGGAATATTATGGGACTGCCCAAGGAAATAGAAGAAGCCATTGCAACACTACATGTTACATCATAGACTAGTTCTCCAACCAGGATAACTCTCTGATAATAAATGTTCAAGTAATCTGCAACCTGACCACCTGAAAGCTGCAGCTGTAGCATAACCAGGCAACATCATTAAAGTCTGCTGGAGCATCTTTCCCACAAGAATTTATTTAATAAAGGTTTCAAACTACTGATTAGTAGAAAAGCCCCACAAACAACCTTTACAAATAAAAAGAGACTATTAAATTAAGCATTTTCTCAGTATGTTATGCAAAAAATAGTGTTGGTAGAATGAAGACTTCCAGCATAAACTCAATTACACTACTTTCTACTTTCTTATCTTCCAGACCTTGATTTTTCTCATTCTGCTTCTCGCACTTCTGAACTCCTTTTCCCAATCTACAATTCTAAGCAACTTTCATGGGAGTCTATATTCTTCTGCTATAGTCTTGAAATTTCATAACATAATACATCAAAGATCCAGCTAGTCAAAAATGCAGTTTTTAACAACAGATTAAAGCTGTGCACAGTATGAAAACTATGCAAGGACACAATAATACTTTCTTGCACAATACTTCCTGGTTGCTGTTCAAAATAATGTATTTTATTTTCCCAACCCTTCATTTCATGATAATTTAGTCTTTGATGTATTTTTCTGATCACTATTAAAATGATATTTTTTTCAAAATTAGCTATTAGAATATCTCTTTGCTAAATAACAAGAAGAATAAATAGCTGAAATCCAATTACAAATTACAAACCTAGAACTCTTCCCAGCCCCATGTTTGCTATCCACAACAACTTAGCACTCTCAATTAACTTTATCAGCTATTTGCCAATTTTTCCATTTATTAGTATGCTGAATAAAAAGGCTCCACTATTGTGTTCCTCTTTCATGTTGGATGTTAAACATCCTTTAATTAATTCCTCCCTCCCTTATTTTCATTTCCAGGTTTTATCAATTAAATTTACGTTTCTGGTAGGGTATTCACCCCAAAGATGGACACTGATAAATAATTAATGTCAAAGATGCTCTTCAGATGCTCTCTCCAGAAGTAATGTTTAGTCAATTTCCTTCTAGGGAATAGAGAGTTTTTGTCATAAAAAAACCCTATGCAAATCAGAAATAAAGAAGTCTTTAAATTCTCATACAGTCCCATAGATTTGCTGAGACAATCTCATTTAGTCATTAAAAAAGAGTAATTCATGTGAGAAACAAAAGTGTAATTTAACTTTCTACATAGAAAGCATTTCATTTTCTTTAAATGACACAGTGTTTAATTTGTACCCAAAATAAATTAATTATGCATAAATGGTAATTGTCTTTTGATATTTAGTCCATATATATATACACACATATATAGTATATGTATTATATATATATGAAATATTTTTGGACGGATTTCTGATGAAAGCAGCATTCTAATTCTCTTTCTTTTTTCTACTAGTACTAGAAATACTTGAAAAGCATTAGCTTTTGTCTTACCAATAGAATTCCTACCAAAAAGGTGAACTAGTAATTCCAATTACTATTGAAGCAGTGAAAATAAAAATTGATTTTGCCTAAGTGATTTAAGAAAGCTCTCTTACTTATTATACTTTCCATAATCTGGCACCCAACAAAAAGAAAGCAAGTGATGAAAAGTTCATAAAACAAATCAGAAGAGGCACTTGATTTTTGGCTTGCCCCTCCTCAAGCGGTTTAAAAACCCCTGGTTTTATTCTTCCAAATATGACAGAAAACATTCCATTTCAATCATTTACACATGCAAGAGACAAAGAACTAACTGATCCAGAAAACAAACTATGTATTTTTGTGACTAGAAACAACAATGAAAAAATGAAAGATAACCCAAAAATCACTGCAATTGGATCAGGCTGGAGCAAAAGGGAGGAAGTTTGTAGCTTGCTGGACACAACAAAACCAGGAAAACATCACTACTGGCACAAAATGCAGCTGTTCCATCCTCCCTTCTTTGTTTTTTCCTACCCCACTGAGTATTGGCACCGTGCTTACATAACCAAAATGCAAAACGGACTGGGAAAATTTGCCCAAATCTACTCCAGATGGAATTATTTTTCTGCCAGTTTTTTACCAACCTAGTTTACCACAGAGCCTAAGGAATATTTGAAACAGAAAATTTGAGATAGTTCAAAAAACCACCAAAAGCTGAAATATACAGTGAATTTCAGTAGCAGTAGAGGCTTACACATGTTTAAGCTGTTCATCAGCCTAAAAGCAGATTTGGACATCCATTACACATGACCAAAAACAACTACAGTCAATTCACAGTGATAACACATAATGTTTCCAAAATCTGCAGTCTACACCTCATTCATGAGATAATCAGTTCATATGAAGAAAACTCTTCAGAAAATACTTATCTCTATTCACTAAATATCCCACTTAAAATTTTAGTATATGAAATATGTTTTTCGTAATTCCAACAGACTTTTTACTAAGTTGTATGTAAAAAGTTGTAGTAAAAAGTTGTATGGTAAAATCAGTATAGTTCAACCTTCACTACTATCGGCATCACTTCCAATATTGGAATCATAATGTATTTACTTTACTTAGTCCTGGTGAAAATGGCAATTGCCAATTGAAGTTTATTTTGGTGCGCAACCCATTCTTTATTATTCCTACTTGCTTCAACTACAGTTAATACTAAAACAACATACCTGAACTCTGAATTTCCAGGTTGTCCCAACAGGAACACCAGGTATAGGCCCATAATGATTTGAAGGAACAATAGTGCATTCCTTAGTGCGACCAACACAGGCCATGCCCTAAAAATACATCAGACAAAAGTAATCGGACAAATGAATTGGAATATTGAAGAATATTTGTAAATTCAACACAGAGATCGTGAAATCTGTCTATTATAACAAACACATATTTCCAAATATGTTAACAATTGTTAAAAGGGATGTTAAGTAACATGTGGTTATGGGTTTGGGAGGGGAGTTGGGGGTTGTCTTCTTTTGTTGTTTTTACCTCTATCGCCTTAATAATCCTTCCACTGCTTTAACTGCCAGAAGAGAGCAGGCAGGATTAAACATCATCTTGTTGTCTGTGCAACCCAGTACTGAATTTTGTGTAGTGCATATGTAAGCAGAGTTATAGATGTAGCACATACATGAACAATCAGAGTAACAGCTATTTCTAAAACACACTCTACCTTTCCCCAGTCTCTCTGGCTTTCAGTACTGGCAGATGGCATCTTTGCTTTCTTTTTACTCTGTTTGAGCTTTTCTCCAGCCTTTACAACTTCATTAGAATCATTTTTGCAGGAAGGACAATACCTAAAAAAAGGTTTTAGTAAATTCTCAATTAACTTCATAATAATGGCAATACATTTCTTGTAGCCAAAATAGTGTCCATTTGTTTATTTTGACGGAATGTTTCAAGCTAGCAAGCATATACCAGTCTTAAGCAGCTGAAGCCTATGGCTTAAAAAATGAACTCAACATGAACAAATACTGTCAGCTTTTTTTTAAAAACAGCTTTTCAGTATCTTTAAAGATAGAGTGCTAGTCGCAAAACATACAACTATTTTTTCTCACATGATATGTGAAATGTGCCCATGTCTCTTTTATTCTCTCTTCATTTAGTACTTCTTCATTTACATCATGTAAAGGAGAAGACAGCTGAGATTACAGTATGCTGCTTAACCAGTACTCATGGTCTGTTTCTGAGTCCTGCCCAGTCTACCCTTATATTTTGCTGGTAGTGCAACAAATTTCACTGCAGATTGCTGAATGTCAAACAGAGCCAAGGTATGACATAATGTGTATAGAAACACGCAAACACACACTCACTCCACAGCACTGAAGCCATTTGGAATATAATTCTGAGGCTCACTCCAACTAACACAAATCCATTCTGGTAGGAAAGCAGAGATACTAGTACACACTGACTATAGCAGAGAGAGAAAAGGAGTGCAGTGGTCGTTCTGCTGTTTCCAGCAACATTCTTATCCCAGCCCACGAACAATACACAGGCAAGTCCTTGTTTCTAGCTCCCATAGGCTGGATTTGGCCCATACATCATTAGAAGAGGAAGCCTGATCTACTTTAACATTGATAACCTCATTCAAGTAACAACAACTACTACTATTACTACTACTAGTACTACTGCTGTTTTGGATTTATTAAGTTTTTTATGTGGATATGAATAGAAGAATTAACGATTAAGGTCCACAGGAATAGATTTCACTATCTCAATAAAGGTGTTGAACCATGAAAACAATGAAGCCATGTAGATTAAAAAATAATGTAAGATGCTGAAGTTGTCTGACACTACGACTTTGACAGGTATTACAGCTGCTTACAGAAGAAGCATGTGAGACCAATTAAGAGAACAAATACGACATAATGCAAATTCACAAGGTGAATTAACTAGGTGAAGTCGTATGGTGAATTCCATGTTTCTTGATAGGGTAACAATATTACCTTAATATCTTTTACACTGAATCTTGTAGGGAATATTAAATACTGCTTCACATACAGAGTGACTTAATCTCCACAAGATAAACTTATCTTTTCCTAAACTGAAGGCTTAACCCCTGAAGAGAGTTTGCCAGATTTTACACTCGGAAAACATGAAATGGAAGTATTTCCAACTCTAAAGCAAACTGTTCCTAAATTAAGGATCAGAAAGCCACGATTGTTTGCAGGAAGAAGGGAGGGCACAAATTTCTTCTTTGGCAGGACATGATCCTTTGCCCAGTGCAAATGCACTTCTACATAATGACAAGCATTAAAACAGTACAGGGCTGGTGACACTAAGCATCTCAAGAGTAGCTCACATAAGCCAGGTACCTCTACCACAACTGTACCTCTACCACCCTGTGACTTCATTCACAGATGCAACTATCTCTTACACATATAGGTCTTAAGGATCCTTTTCTTAGTTACACAGTAAACAAAAACAAGCTAAAAAGCTTTACAGCCATTTTCCAATTAATTTTAATTATATGGATTAAACTTCTGGAAATTCGTCATTTGGAGAGTGGACCAAGACTAGATCTGGAGAGGAGGAGGTGTTTGTGATCAGAAGGCTCACCATGACCCAACCATGGGCACTCACAGGCCAGAAAGCAAACCCTCATCCTGAGCTGCACCCAAAGCAGCGAGGGCAGCAGGTCAAGGGAGGTGATCCCTCCCAAGAGTCTGGTCTCGTGAGATCCCACCTACAGTGCTGCATCCAGCTCTGGGGCACCCCACACAAGAAAGATATAGACCTGCTGGCAAGAGCCCAGAGGAGGGCCAACAAGTTGATGAGAGTCCTGGAGCACCTCTGCTATGAAGACAGGCTGAGAGAGCTGTTCAGTCTGAAGAAAAGACTTCAGGCACCTTCTAGCTAGTTTAGATTTTAGTAAGAAATTCTTTCCTGTGAGGATAGTTGCCCCAGAAAACAGGCAGACCATCAGGCACTAGCCAATAAACATTATGGAATCCAGTAAGGTATAGGAGATTGAGTTATTAATTTACAGAGGATTAAAGTTAAAACTTCCAAAAGATTTACACAGATTTTTACATAAAATATAATCACAAAGTTCAAAGAGATTCCATGTATTCATAGAAATCTTAGACATTTAATGAAGTTTATGGAAAACTTTATTAAAGTTCTATTGATTACTCATTTCTAAAGGATTTATAAAGGATAGTCATAGGAAGGTGATGAATATGAACAGTGTACATTGTAGACAACTAATAAAGACATAAGAGTAATTACATAAGAAATGAAGAGTAGCAATGTGGTGGTTCTTCCATGGCATGAAAAATTAACTTAGTAGGCAACAAAGAGCACAGGGGCAGCAGCAGGGACAGAGGATGAAGGGGCAGAGAAGCATGAGCTTAAGAGAATTGCTCAAGCAGTGAAGCTTTTAAAAAATGAAAAGGCTGAGGAACAACAACTGTCAATAAATACAATCAGATCAGGCGATGTCCCAGATGATCATAATGACCATAATGAATATAATTAACATACCAGTCTTGAAATTTCATAATGGCCCTTAAAACTTACTACTAATCCATTGTGAATGATTTAAAAGAATTATCTTGGTAGAAAACATAAGCCTTATATTAAGTAGATGGATGAAAACATCCTAGAATTTGAAAACATCTTCAGTATTTTTTCTCATGAGGTGCAAATATCAAATAGGTACCACGTATAGAATGTCAATATAGGAAAGTAAATCATCCTTGTATATTTACCAGTCTTCATCTTCTGGTATCTTGCTTAAAGGAGGGTTCAGGCAGTATATATGATAAGCCATATTACATTCATCACACAGGAGTTGCATGTGAGCATCCTGTTTGCCACCACACAAGTAACACGAACAAAACCGGCACTCCTTATCTGGATCAGCCCTACAGTGCTTGCATTCAGGGCCACTTTTTCCTGTCAAAAACAAAGAAATGTCAAATGCCATTTATCTCAGGAAAGTGCATTACTGTATCTAAAGGAATAATTATTTCTGAACCTGAATACTGCTCTCTTGAAAATGCTTTTTTTCTTACAATGAGGTATTTATCTATGCTTAGCAAGATTTCTTCTGTTGTATAAACAAGCCATAAAAAACATGAGTAATCATCAGCTTCCCTTTATTTTCTTCTGCTCCCAAGATGTACCTGCACATTCTCCCTAAAGATGGAGCTTTGCTGTCTTTTGAAGCTTATCAGTTCCTTGTCAGTTAGCTTGGATAACATAAGCAATAAACGTAAATATTTCTTTCAGGAGTTTATTCTTGAATAGAAATATGAGGTGGATCCTTGATGTATCCAGAGGCATTCTGGATACTTTAACATTTTTCCTAAGTATATCAAGAAGGAAATTAATGACTAAGAATTTGCAGAAACCCAAGCCCCTTTCTACTGAAGAAGAGCATGCCCATCCAACTGAATAGAATTTACAGAGAAATTGATCCATGCAGTTGTAAGTTATCAGTGTAAATCTCTGTGGAAACTCCAGACTGATAGTTTTGTAAGAAAGGGGGACTGGAATGCAAAGCATTGTGCTGCATCTGCAGTCTTTCTGGAGGACCTTGAACAATACTTTTATCTTCAAAGGCAGAACCAACTATACTTAAGAGTGAGAAGATAATGGAGCTTTGATTAACAAAGAAGAGTCAGGGGCTGCTGAATTAAAAACTGACAGGGGAACACCTGTGAAATGCCTCAAAAGAACTAAAGCTTTTTCATCTAAAATACTTACACAGTTGATAGTCCAGCTGAAATGTCTATACACTAGCATATGTAGCATGGGTGACAATCAGAAGAACTGGAAGTGACCGTACAAATGGAAAGCTAGGATCTAATCACAAGCACTGAAGCTTGGTGGGGCAAAATCACATGACTGGAGCACTGCAATTGACTGGTAAAAACTGTTCAGAAGCGACACACAAGGAAGGAGGGGCAGGCAATTTGCCCTCTCTACGGACTTGATTGCACAAACCCATCTTTGAAAAACAGCAATGAACAGTTCAAGAGCTTGTGGCTGGAAATCAGAGGTCAAGACAATAAAGGAAATCTCATGGTTTGTGTTTATTACCCATCACTCAGTTGAGGGCACCCCGCTGACAAAACCTTCTTACTTCACCTGCACGAAGCACCACTGCGGCAGGTTCTGATCCAGCTGCAGGGACTTGTCAGGACAGTCCTGACATCTGCTGGAAAAGCAGCTCGGCAAGATGTCAGCATCCAGGAGACTCCTGGACTCATCAAGGACATCAAGGACAATTTCTTACCCCAGGTGACAGAGAAGTGCTGCTGCTCCTCTTGCTTACCGACACACATTAAGGAACTGGAGAGGTCAGCATCAGTGGCAGCCTGGGCTGAAGTGGTCACGCTCTGGTGGAATTCATGATCTCAAGGGTTATGGGCCAAAGAAAGGTTAAAGGCACTACCCTGAGTTTTAGAAGCCTGAATTTGTACTTATTAAAGGAATTAGTGGATGGGACCCTCTGGAAAACTGCACTCAGGGAAAAAGGAGCAGAATAGAACTGTCAGATCTTTAAGGACATTTTTCTTAGAGCCCGCGATCCCTCAATTTCCACCAGTAAGCATTCAGGCAAGGATGGCAGGAGACCAACATGGCTCAGTAAAGACCTCCTGGACAAAGTGAAACACAAGAAGGAAAAGCACTAGACATGGAATCAAAGACAGGTATCCTGGGAAGAAAAGAGAAGTGCTGTATGGTTGTGGAGGGACAATTAAGAAATTAGGGAAGCTAAGGTATAGCTGCAGCTGAATTTCGCAAGGGATTCAAAGACTAATAAAAATGGCTTCTACAAGCATGTAGGTCAGAAATGGAAGATTAAAGAAAATGTACACACACAACCCCATCCTCTCCTCTGTTGCCCAAAACGGGACTAATCACAATCGACATGGAGAAGGTTGAGGTATGCACTGAGGCAATTTTGTTTGCCTCAGTGTTCATCAGTAATCACGCTTCACACATGGCTGAAATCCCTGAACCTCAAGACAGGAACTGGGGAATTGAAGTCACTTCTGGTGTAAGAGCAGATCACGTTCAGATCATCTGAGAACCTGAACAAGACAAGAAACTAGATAAGACCATGGAACCCAAGGAGATGCATCCCAGGGTCCTGAGCAAATTGTTTAATGTAGTTGTTAAGCCACTCTCCATCATATATAAAAAATCATGGCAGTCACATCATGTCTGAA
Source organism: Dicaeum eximium (assembly GCA_013396995.1). Taxonomy (NCBI): domain Eukaryota; kingdom Metazoa; phylum Chordata; class Aves; order Passeriformes; family Dicaeidae; genus Dicaeum; species Dicaeum eximium. The sequence continues at coordinate 203,186 of VWZP01000213.1, forward strand.
AATCCACGGCAGTCAAGATAAGTTCTCGGTGACTGGAGAAAAAGGAGTAGCTCAACCTTTTTAAAAAAGAGTAAAAAGCAGGAAGCCAGGAATTACTGACTAGTCAGCCTCATCTCAGTGCCCAGCAAGATGGCAGAGCAGAGACTCCAGGAAGACATATCAAAACATGTGGAAGACAGAGAACTGGTTAAAGACAGCCAAAATGGCTTCACCAAGGGCAAATAGTGCCTGATTGGCACAGTGGCCTTCCACCATGGACAGAATGCATCAATTGTCAAAGGAGAACTACAGATGTCATCTACCTGCCTGTAAGGCCTTTGATTTGGACCATCACAATATTCTTAACAAAAAAAAATCATAGAATTATAGAATATCATGAGGCGGTAGGGATCCACAAGAATCACTCACATCCAATTCCTGGCCCTGCAAAGGACATCCCAAGAATCCCTGCCAGGCTTAGTGCTGTGACTACTTCCCTGGGAAGCCTGTTCAACTGTCCACACACCTTCTGGGTGAAGAACGTTTTCCTGGTATCCAACCTAAACGTCCCCTGACACAGCTTCAGGCCATTTCTTCTGCTCCTGTCACTGGTCACCACAGAAGACATTGGTGTCTGCCCCCCCTCTTCCCCTCATGAGGAAGTTGTAGACTGTGATGACTGCCCTCAGTCCCCTCTTCTCCAGGCTAAACAACCAGGCAACTTCAGCTGTTGTCCTTATAAGGCTTCCCTTCAAGGCCCTTCACCATCTTTGTGGCCTTCCTTTGCAACACTCTCTAGCTTTATTTTTTTTTACATTCTTGCTGCTAAACTGGAGAGAGATGGGTTTGATGAATGAATTGTTAAATGGATAAGGACTTAATTGGATGGCCACATTCAAAGAGTCAATGTCCATTATCCAATGTCCATACAGTGAATGTCCATATCCAACGGTTCAATGTAAAAGTGAAAACCATTAAAGAGAGGTCTTCTTCAAGGGTCATATTGGGAACACTGTTATTTTCTATCTACATCAATGACATACCCAGTGGAATTGAGTACATCGTCATCAAGGTTGTAGATGACACCAAACTGAGCAGTGCAGTTCATCACAGAATCATAGAATCATTAAAGTTCGAAAATACCTTTAAGATCATCAAGTCTAACTACCAACCTAGCACCACCATCATGTTCAGCATCAAATCATGCCCTCAAGTACCATATCCACTCACCTTCAGAGCATTACCAGGGATGGTGATGTCACCACTTCATTGGGGAACTTGGTTTAATGCTTAACAACACCTTCCATGAAGACATTTTTCCTAATATCTAATCAATACTCTCAGGCACATGGTATGACTCGCTTCAATGTACCTCAATGTCCTTCTTGGAGTGAACACAGGATCTGAGGTGTGGCTTCCCCAGCATCGAGTACAGGGGGACAATCCCTGCCCTGCTCTTGCTGGCCACACTATTGCTGGTACAGGCCAGGATGCCATTGGCCTGCTTGGCCACCTGGGCACTGCTGGCTCATGTTCAGTCACTGTCACCAGCACCCCCAGCTCCTTTTCCTGTGGCAGCTTTGCAGCCCCTCTGCCCCAGCCTCTGGCACTGCCTGGGGCTGTTGTGACCCAAGGGCAGGACCCAGCCCTGGGCCTTGTTGAACCTCACACCATTGGCCTCAGCCCATGATCCAGCCTGCCCAGATCCCTCTGCAGAGCCTTCCTGCCCTCCAGCAGATCAGCACTCCCACCCAGCTNGAGTGTGCTGTGGGAAACAGTATCAAAAGCTTTACTAAAGTCCAGGTATACAACATCCACAGCCTTTCGCTCAACCACTAGGTGGGTCACCTTGTCATATAAGGAGATCATGTTGGTCAAGCTGAACCTGCCTTTCACAACCCCCTGATGTCTGGGCCTGATGCCCTGGCTGTCCTGCACACGATGCATGAGGACACGCTGGATGATTTGCTCCATGACCTTCCCCAGCACTGAAGTCAGGCTGACAAACCTGTAGTTCCCCGAATACTCCTTCCAACCAGTGTCACGATGGGTCCAGAGGAGGGCCATGAAAATGGTCAGGGGGCTGGAACACCTCTCCTGTGAAGAAAGGCTGACACAGATGGATTTGTTCAGCCTGAGCAAGAAAAGGCTTTAGGGATACCTTTGTGTGGCCTTTCAATACTTAAAGTGGATTTACAAGAAAGACAGAGAAAGATTTTTTACCAAGATCAGTAATGACAGGGAGCAACAATAATAACAAAAAGGAGCAGTTTTAAATTGAAAGAAACATGATTTAGACTGGATACAAGGAAGAAATTTTTTATTGTGAGGGTGATGAGACAGTGGCAAGGGTTACCCTGAGAAGGTGTGCAGGCCCCATCCCTGGAGCCTTTCTAAGTTAGGTTGAATGGGGCTTTGAGCAACCTGATTTAATGAAAAATACCCCTGCCCATGGCAGGGGGTTGGACTAGAAGACCTTTAAAGGTCCCTTCCAACTAAAACCATTCTATGATAAGAAGTGCTAAAACAATGCTTTTTGAATCATTGTTTTTAAGATAACAAACTTTAAAACTGAAGAATATAAAACAATCACTGGGGAGGGAAGATTACCAGCTGCAGATAGAAGGTTTAGTGATAAGTACTGACTGGAAAACCTGAGAAATAAACATGTAAAGCTACCAGCAGTGACTATTTTGCAAAGTCTTAAAGGCAAAGGTACACTTAAATATATACTTCTGAAAAACCAACAGAATCTATGAGAATATTGCTTCTATTAAAGTATAGCCTAGAAGACTTATCATGCTATCCAAATGAAGGTAATCTATTAGTTTCAGACTTCTCTCCCAAGGTTCATTTGAAGAGAAAGGAAAAATTTTACAAGTGTTAATGAACAAATCTGAGAGTTTTCCATCATAGCTACATTAAACTCACAATCTCTGCAAGGTGTCAACACCAATTCAAGTCAGACTAAGAAACCCCAGATACCTGTTAACTCCTTTGAAAAAATTTAAAAGTGGTGACTGAGCACTCCCTATGGAAACCCAATAGTCTACCTCATCTAGGCAAAAATAAACAACAAGAAATGGCATCTTTTTCTGTAGCCCTAAGCACACATTGTTTAGGCCTTTGTAATTAACTGGTTTCAGTTATAAAACCAGTTTCTTAGGTAAAAGGTTAGTAATCTTTTTTTAAATATGAAAATAGCAAAAAATACCTACATATTTTAGTTCAGTTAAACAATAGGTGAAGTTCTCTATTTTCTTCAATATACAAACAAACTACAAACTGTCATTTTCATTATATAACTTTCACTTTTCACATTTCTTTTAACTATGTTGTAAGTCGTATGCACTAACTACAGCTGCAGTATTGGTCACATAAAGACAGGTCTGCTCACCTCAACCAACAATGCAGAGTTTAGTTGCATAAATAATTTCATATTAGCTTTTTTTTTTTTCAGGAGTTAGCACAAGTCTGTATTCTGATGGAAGTAATATATGTTGATACATAGGTGTTATTTGCATATTGTATGTAAATATTTGTAACATATTTACAAATGTATTACTTCTTAGATTTTTAAATTTCTAATATAATTTTATATAAGGCTTATATAAGGCCCATATAAGGTTTAGCCTTATTTCATCAGCTGTATAATTTTACTTCCATTAATTAATTAGAAAATTATTATTTTTAATTGTAACTGCCAAATGTATATTGACATCACTTTACACATACAAAACCTAATCATTATGTGACCATGCTCAAGAAATAAGAGGTTTTCTGCAGGGACAACCTACACTGTTTATCTGATAATGATTATTTCCACAGTAGGCATTCTATCTTTTGACAAGAGCATGGACAGTAGCTTAATATGGACAAAAAATAGTCAGTGCATTTGCTGATTGTGCTTACAAAAATCTCACAGAATATTTAAGGCCAAATAATTATTTTAATTTCATCTGCCATTATTGTAATAAAACTCAGCATCTTTCCATAGTAGGTAAGCTAAGGGAGCTGTGTGTTTATGGATAGGTGTATATATATTTAACTTTTTTTAATACACAGTACAAATGGGGTTGTAAGTACAGTCCAGAAGGAAAGGCTACACTGGTGGTTACAGCATACAGCTCAGCTGATGTGCACTGTGCATACCTGAACAAAGGCAAAACAGCTGACCTGGCTGAAAAACCAGAATTGTATAAATAGGGTTGTGTGGTGAGTGTTGGCTTCAGGAAAAAGAGCAGTACAAGAAATAAGACTGAATTCCCAGATCTATTTATTTTTCATTATTACACTTTAAAAGATGATATTTATGAATTATATTTATTTATGAAGGTTATAATCAATATTTTGAAACTAGTAAGATTGGGACCAGGAACAAAATGAAATAAAACATACACAGAGGAGCAAATCTCTACATAGATGTCAATATTTGGGTAGTTTATGCAAAGAGGTTACAAATAATAAAACACCTGGCAACACTGGAGGGAAGGAGCTGTAATAGACAATGAAGGTCTTGACTCTGAAACAATTAGAGTGGCTATCAGTGTACAAAGTACAGATTCGTAAGGCCACCCCTCTAATCCTGTGTTCAGTTTCAGATCCCTCATTCCAAGAAGGACATTGAAGTGCTGGATCATGTCCAGAGTAGGGCAGTGAAGCTCATGAAGGCTCTGGAGCACAAGTCCTGTGAGAAGCAGCTCAGGGAGCTGGGAGTGTTTACCCTGGCAAAAAGAAGGTTCAGGAAACCTGAGACCTTATTGCTCCCTGCAACTACCTGAGTGTGTGGCCAGGCGAGGGTCAGTCAAAAGGACAAGAGGAAATGGCCTGAAGCTGGGCTAAGGGAGGTTTGGATTGGTTATTAGGCAAACTGCTTCACAGAAAGAATGGTAAAGCACTGGAAGATGTTGCCCAGAGAAGCGATGGAATTACCACCCCTGAAAGTGTTCAAAACATGCAGATGTGGCATTTAGGGACATGGTTTAGTGGTGGACTTGATGGCCTTAAGGGTCTTCTCCATCTAAATTATTCTATGATAAGTAAATACTCATGTCAGATCAAATAGCACCATTGTAGACAATTTTGTATAGTCAGCAATACAGTGATCACTCATTTCCTTGACACATAATTTTAAAAGTTAATTCATTACACAGTAGCTGTGGGGAAGAACTAAATGAACTGCAATAATTTTTTATGCCATTTAAAATGCTGCATACTTGCAAAATAAATAGTATGTAAACACAAACCAGTATTTATAGACTTTCAATTTTCTGACACTGTAATATTTTTAAATCCAAACATGCTTTAAGATATTGCAAAGATCTTTTAATATGACCAAGAAAAAACAAAACAGAGTGGATAATTTTCTTTTTGTAGTAATCTAAGGGAAACAATTCTCAAATAGTGAAAATGAATAATGAGTTGAGAATTTGACATTTTTACTTTTAAGACCACCACAGGGAATGGTATTTGCTCCTCTGAAAAACAGTGATTTTTTTTTTAGACAACAAATAAACATTAATCAGACTCATTGTTGCATACTGAGAGCCACCTACAAAGGTTCTGAAAAACTGCATGGAGTCAGGAATGTACTATATAATTATATCTAATACCTACTTGTAGACCTGCAGTTCAATTTTCAGTGCTGCTATCACAAGCACTTAGCACTCCTAACTTTAATATATTTTCAACCTTAGGATAAAATGCCACACTACTTTTTAGATAAACTGCCACTAATTCCTAATTGTGGTTGTGGGGAGGTTAAGGAGGTCTGGCATAGTAACTTTGTTAGAAGGTCATGCAGGGTCAACTAATCCAAACATGAATTATCCTTTTTTTTTCATGGTACAAGCAGCTTTAGTGCAAAGTTCCATGTATTTTTTTTTCCCCTGACATAATGTCAGAGTTAAAGTGTATTACTACCAACTTATTCTATTTTTGGCATTTATTAATTTATTAGAAGCTTAAATTACATGTCAGTTGCAACAGCAGTTTTGGTGGCCTGAACACCTCTCTAGGAACTTAAATGAAACTGCAAAATCATTCTGCAATGTTCATTTCAGAGCATTATCAGCTGTTTCCCTTTTTCACCATTTATGTCTGATAGCACTAAGCTATTACTAGTTTCTGAATATTTCAAGTAATACAGCCATCTTACAGTAACTATACTTTTCAGAACAGAAATCTAAAAACTATTCAATGCAATTACTTTCTTGAACACAAACCAATTATTACTACTACCTCTGCATGCTGATATTTTCTGAAGAAACAGCACTAAATTTGTACTTATATTCAAATAATTTAAAAAGTGCATACTTTTGAAATCTCCATCCCCAAATGTCAATGGATAGGCTCCTGGCTTTTCAATCTTGTACATTTCCTCTATAAAAAGGATTTTACAATCATTTATTGTGTCTTCTGGACCTCTGAAAAACAAAAAGAATAAAAAGTACATTCAACTTAGTTCCTCGGACCTAGATTATGTACTTTTTGAATCCTAAGCAATAAAATAAAGTAGCCTTTTTTTATCACTGATAGGATACTTTATTCCAATTCACACACAAAAACCAGTCTAGCGCTGTAAGTTCTAAGAAAAAAAATAAACCACATATTTAGGGCTTGCTTAAAGACAAGACTACTCCATTATCTTCAGAATGTCTGGCACTTCAGTATGTCTTTATTGACAGTTATCCAATATGGCTTAATTCCACTTCTAAAACATCAAAATGTTTTTATTGGCCAAACACAGTAGACCAGACAAAACCATACCCTCTGGAACACAGCATCTCAAATATTATTATAAAAGTATAGTACCACAAACAAACCAGAAATGTGACCTGTAAGACAGAAAAATAGTTGGAACCCATAAAGCAAGAAAAGCAGCAGAAAATTTCAAAAGCCTTTCTATGACTTTTTAGCGTTTCTCAAGTCTGGAAAGCCACATACAATACTGTACTGAATTCTATACTGTAAACAGTCCTGCTAAGGTCAGGTTTCAATGCAAAATCTCAGTGATTAGTTGTAACAAATATTCCAAGACTCCAGAACAATAATTCTAGGAAAGAACAACGAGACTTATAGGAAAAAATTCGAAAATATTAAATGTAAAGGTTTTCACCTATGCTCATTAAAATATATTTGTATCTACACAGAATGTAATTCAAATGGAAACATATCTAGGAAGAAAGGGCCATAATAACACCAACAGTTGTAAAGCACTCCTTTTTCCTTCCTCCTTAGAATGACATTGTGCTCTCTTCAACTGCCTGTTCTCTTACCACTTTCAATTTACTACCTGATCTAGAAGTACACAGGAATTTTCAGTATAATAAAACACTGATGTATATCTGGAAGAATGTATCAGAGGTGATTTGAAAACACTTTTGAATGTTTTCAAAAGTGAAAGAAAGCCAGCCAGGTGACAGATCCCTATAAAAACATGTAGTCTGCAAAACAAAATTAGACTATAGACAGCTAGGGAAACAAGGTATTATATCTGTATTCAATATGGGTAACTGCAACAACAGAACATCTCCAGAAACATCAGGCTTCAGTCTGGAATCTGTGGTTCTCTGCTGTACCTCTTTGCCTGCTCTCACCACTTCCTTTGTGCTACCAGTTCTTGGACTCTGACACATGATGACCTAACTGAGCCAAACTTGAGTTCAGTAGAATATTAATTAGGAGTAAATTCCACTGATGCCAATTTGAACTATAAGATTATTTATAACTACAATGATTATCACATTGTTTCCTTAAAAGATACCATGGAAAGATTTATAAGCTGGTTCTATGATGTAAGTGTTCCAAACAGTAATAGCAAAGTTTTTGGCAAAGTATGCGGAAGCACAGACTTTTATCAACTTTATAACAAAGTATCATCTCAAAAAATATTATTTCCACCTCGAAGTGTTGAAGTGCAACACACTTCTTTAGTTTAGCTAGCTAAATAAAAAACTCCTCTAATTATTACTGTAAAACACAGAACTCTTAAAATAATAAAAAAATAATTAATACAGCTGCATGACATGTTTTTCTGTCATAGCACTGCAATCCTATTGACTAGCAATACTATTCCCTATATCTAGGCAGTACTTATTAAATGGATGGAATTCATAATTTCTCTACCACATACACTAGATCATGGTAGACATTCCTTCTCTTTTTGTCCTATATTTTTCCTTAGGAATAAGGACACTATGAAAGCAACTTTCAGGTTAAGTTTTTCCTAAAGTCTATTCAGTATTTGAACCAGAGAAAATGTTTTATTTTCTGCTATGAGTTACATAAGAAGTGAGCAAATACTATCAAATAATATTACAAAGCTGTTATCCTCCAAAAAATGTCACGGCTGCATATCTGGAACTACAGAGGAAGATCAACTATCACTGTGAAAATGATGGCTAACAATAAATGGTTAAGCTTTACCAAAGCTAAAAAATCTGCTCAGCTATTTGCTCATAAAAGAATAATTCCTCTCCCACAGTACACATTCAGTGCTTTAATAATGATCTTGATTTTAAAATTATGGTTATCTAACAAAATTGTGGCTATATTATGCTGTCAAATGCATAACCTTCATTTATTCACCCTACCATACCAAAAATGAGATTATGCAATATGCATAGTAAACAGGGTGTTTGTATTTCAGGTAAGAACTCTAAATCTTCTGAAGGAATTAAATCCAAAAAAAAGCCAGATTATTCAACACAGCAGAATTCTTAATGCAAGCCTTCCTTTGAGATAGGTTAGCCAAAGCCAGAGAGAAACCTTCAACTGAACCTTCTTTTATCTGCACTTTCCCCATGCACATTTACATTTTTTTTTTAACCTTCAGGTAGCAAAACACTTTAGACATTCAAAATCACAGTTGGCTAGACATGGGCATTATCCTGGACTTGTAAGTGGCATTATCCTGGATATTTCAACGGTCAGCTTCAAGGAAAATAAAAGCTGCTGGACAGTTACCAAGCCTAGAGAACTTTATCACTTCTTACACTCTGAGAGATTGAGTGACAATTGTCATATCTCTGTCTGGAAATTTCTGGGTTTATCACTCTACCACACTGAAATTAAAAGTATAGGATTTTAACACACACTAAAATCAAAATACAATGCTGAATGAAAATGGAGGGACGAACTACTAGAAAAATACTCACAGAGTTTTTATTCATACTAAGAATAACATTGAAAAGTGTATTATGATGATTTATATTTAAGCCCCCTCAGAGCAAAACCTTACTCACACTGTCATGCTTACCACAAACAACTAATTCACAGTCAGTCTCTGTGGCTAATGTCAAAATGTACTGTCCAGGTCAGTAGAGAAACAGCCATGATCAGAATAAAACCTAACAGAATATAATGTTGGCTGTGCTCTCCAAATACACAAATTCTCTTAATAAACAATACACAAATCAAAACAAAACCAGATTTACTACCACTTTCTGTATCTATCTTTTCATATGCAACATTCTGTTGACATGCCCTACATCAGTCAGCCTTTATTCTGCTCTTGTAAAGTTTTCAGCCAGCAACTCTTTCTGTTCTGCATCAACAAAACATAGTTAAACAATTTCTTGTTTACACATCTTTCAATATTACCATTCAAAATGCTTGTTAAACCTTTTAATATCATCTCCTTAGAAGCAGTTGACTGGAGGTTTTATTTTAAACACGTTTGTTTCAAAGGTGACTTCAAAATCTTCCCACATTTAGACAGCATATTACATTGATGATCTCACCAAATTCTGCTAGGTTGTACTGAATTACATAGAGGTTCTTTTATTTTTTTATTGCACACAAGCAAAAAAGCAGAGAGTATTTACAAGACTTTTTTCAGAATATTCCACACACATTTGTTTAATAATTAAAACAAAAATGCACAATTACAAAATGGGACAGTATTAGCTCTGCTTTTAATTCAACTTTTCATTTATTACAAGCACTGTAAAGATAAAGACATGTGGCAACTTCTAAACTATGCAAAGATTTTATTACTCTCTTTCAATAACACTAGTATTTAAACAGCAGCAAAAAAATTAAATTAACATTTTCTAGGCTACGTTGAGGAGCATATTCTAATATGAATCTTTAATGCCTTTAAAAACAAAACACACATAGTCCCAAGCCTACAAATTTATACAGTGGACATACATACAAGTCAGGCAGGATATTGCTTTTTTTCATGTCAGCAGTAGGTGAGACGCTTGATGCATGTACAAAGCAATATATTATAGCTCATGATGCCACATTCTGAAAGCAGAGACTTCCTCTCCTCTTCTCTTTAGCCTGGGAGCTGTAGGCAGGTGGACATTAGAGTACCTGGGGAAAGAACTGGCCTAAAAGAACAGCCAGCAACAATGTCAGAGGCTCACAACTCTGTGCACATCCCTGCTCCACGTCACGGACCGCACCGAGGAGCTTGCAGAGGGTCCCGATCCCGCCCCAAACCCGGCCCTGTCCATGGTGCTGCAGGAACGTGCCTGTCCCATCGCGGAGGTGACTCCACTGCCACCAGCCCAGCTGCTCCCTCCCTGTAGTCAACACTGAGTCTGTCTGGCACTATCACAAATGCTCATTAGGCATCTACAGCTTCCAAATCCAAGTTCAAACACACAGATGTTAGCACCCGAATGTCCATGAAGAACAGGTAAAAAAGCAGGTCAATGACCCATAAAGGTAATACATCAAAGGCTTCATATATGAAAAACAAAGATACAAGAGCTGTGCTTGGCATCATAGGGCATGGTTTAAGCTCAGTCGACTTTTGTGTGTGTTTGCAAACTGAACTGCAGTGCACAGAAACAATGCTAAGGGTCTGTTCAAGACATCATTCCAAGGGTCTGGGCTAGTCAAAAAGTCCCTTCATGCTAGGAAGAAGCAAAGATACAAACAGGTGATTCTTACTATAAGAGGTTAAACACTCCTATCTAGATTTTAAATTATATTGCAATTCAGTGAGTAGATGCAGCACATATTCATCATGAGCTGAGATATAATTACAGGAGACCAATCTGTGACCCCTGCCAGACTGAGTGAGAACCTCAACTCAAAAGCAAAGACATGAGAAGAAGCACCTCCCTTCATAACAAACACACAGACATACTGTCAGGATGAGAAGACCTTCCAAAAACCAATAGTAAAGAAAAAGTCCTGAAAGCACAGAAACATATTAAGCACTCTGGAAAAAACAAACAAACAAAACACAAAGCAAAAAGCAAAACCAACCAACCAAGCAACAAACCACAAACACCAAAACAACAAACTCCCCTAATACCCCAAAATGTAAGTGAATAAATCAACAACAAACCCCCAAAATGTAAGGTGTTTTAAAACCAACCAAAATCAAACAAAACCAACCAATCACAAAAACCAACCAACCAACCAACAAAACCTAACCCTGCCCCAGAAGAAATTGTGAAAACTTCTGAAGGTATCTACCTTCAGAAATCATAACAGCATACAATATCACAGAATCATAGAATCACAAAGACATTTCCAAAGAACGGTCATATCAAACCAAAAGCAAAGAGAACTGCTTGCAAAGAAGGACAAACCCACATTTCTAGCCTAGAAAGTTTATAATGAATTTATTATCATGGCTTGAATGTATATGACAGCATTACTGTAATGAAAAAACTGGGCATCCAGGGATTCTCCTGCTCATAACATGATGAATCTAATTCACTAAGAATTTCTGAAAGTCAGAAAATCCTAGAGAGAAAAAGAGGTCATAACTGATTTGGCATTTAGAGGGCAGCTGCTTATTTTGGAATGTCTTCATTCCTTATATTGCCCAACTCTCTTCAGAAAAATTGCAGCAAATACTTCCACCATGATTTCCATTTTCATTAGTGCATGATATTAAATCCTCCATTTAAGTGTCCAGTGGCCATCACATAATGGTAACACAGCCTTTCCAGGTCTTATGTGTTTGTCTGAAATCTCTGATAATCTTGTAATTATTTTTATATTGATAAATCCAAATGCCCATAGACTTGTGCGTTTAACTGTTGGAGAGATTCCCCAATAAAAAAGTGAGAAAAGCACATTTCGGTGCCTCCGTGAAACACCTACACACCAATGCATGGGCAATGAACAAAGGGAGTTACAGAGGTCTGTGTAATTAATGTAGCTCTATGACAACAATGGGATCATGGAGATATGGTGGGATAGCTCACATGACTGGAATGCTGTGACTAATTGGAAAGGGCTGTTTAGGAAGAAGAGGCTAGGAAGACTAAGAGCAGTTGTTCCTTATATGAGGCCATATCAGGAACCAGTCAAGCACTTACAGGTCAAGGTTAGCAGACAGAACATCAGTGATGCTATAATAAATCTCTGCTACAGAAAGTAAATATATGAAGACTCCTTCAGACAACTGGAAGAAGTTTCATGTTTACAGGCCCTGTTCTCACAGGGAATTTCAAGCACTGTGGCATCTGGTGGAAGGTCAACAAAGTAGAACACAAACAATATAGGGAATTTCTGAAATGCAGTGGTATCAACTTCCCAATCATGGAAAAGCAAATTGCTAGACCTGATACATACAAACTGTGAAGAACTTGTCATGGGACATTAAAATTTGTCTGCAATGATGATGAGATGATGGAGTTCAGAATCCTTAGAGCAAGGATTAAGTACAAGACAACCCTGGATTTCAGGACTGTAGAATGTAACCTCTGAAGATATCTACTTGGAAAAATCCTACAAGATACCCTGTAGAGAAGGACCCAGTAAAGCCAGTTGATATTTAAGGATCATCCCAAGCTCAAAAATGGTCTATCACAATGTGCAGGACATCAAAGGCAACAGGAAGCCTGCAGAAATGAATAAGGAGCTTAGATATAAAAAGGACATGTGTAAGAGGTGGAAGCTGAGATGGCTAATCTGGGGCAGGATGAGGTATTTTATTGTGTAGGCATAGGGTTGGGAAAGCCAAGGTCTACCTTGATTTGAATCTGGGGCGTAAAATTCTATGACAGGAAAGGAAAGCTAGAGAAAATGTAGGGCCACTGCTAAATATAGCAGGGCCCCTGATTAACATAAGATACATAATAAACACAGAAAAACCAAGGTATTCAGCACTTTCTTTCCTCAAGTATTTATTTCTAAGACCAGTGTTTAGGAATCTGAGATCCCCAAGCATAGAAGGAATAGCCAAACCAAGGAAGACAGCCTCAGTGGAATATTACATTATGGAGCATTTACACAGGACATATAGAAGTCTATTGGCTCTAACAGGTCATACTCATGAGCTCTGAGGGAGCTGCCTGATGTTTGGATGAGTGTACTCTTAGTCCTGTAACTGAAAAGTGATTACACCTTCCTGTTAAATAGAAGACAGCAAGAAGGAAGATTGATAACAGACTGGTCGGCTTCAACTCAATCCCTGGAAAAGTGAGTATTAGTTGCCTCTGCCACCATTCAGTGTTGGACAGAAAGGAATTTTATCATGTTCAACAAAGAAAACTTCAAGTCCTACACAGAGGGAATACCAATACCTGATGAGTGTCTCCATCTGACTGGAGAGCAGCTCAGTAGAAACAGACCCTGAGGAACATAAAAAAACAAGCTGACCATAAAACAGTTATGTGCCCTTGCAAGCAAAGAAGGTCCACAGTTTCTTGGACTACATTAAGAGCGGCATTGCCAACAGGTAAAGGGAAGGTGAATGCCAATCATGACTCAGCAGTAGTTAGGTCAGGTGTAGGCTCCCCAGACAACACAGACATGGGATTACAGGAGTGGTTCCAGAAAAGGGATACAAAAATGATTAATAGGCTTGACAGAGAACATCCTTGATACAGAAATGTTTAGTCTAGAGAATAGAAGGGTTATGTGAGGATGACTCTTACCTATGCATATAAATAGGGAGTCAGACTCCTCTAATTAACACTGTCAGAATAAGAGGTAAGAGGTACAAATACATGAAAAACACATTTTGTGTGGCAAGAGTGAATTTTCTTTTTACAGTAGATTGTTCAGAAAGCTTGTCAAGTAACCACCCATAACATTATTAAAACCCTAACTACACCTAGTCCTAGACAAACTGCTCTGGCTGATCCTGCTTGAGCAATAAAAAGAACTCCTTTCCATCCTTGAAGTTTCTCTTAAATGTACACATATGTTTCAACACCACTCCTTTTTCCTTTATTATTTTCATAATGCTTTGCACAATATTGTGCACCCACCCACCGCTTGCCTTTTTGCACTTAAATTTGTTTGCTTCTGTTCCTCCTTTTCTGTTTGGACTTACTTTCCTCAGTCGGAAGAAATAAAACTTGAGAACACTTCTAAATACCACCCCCCTAAAAAGCAAGTCAAAAGACTCTGTGGTTCCAAGTCTGCATGTTTATTAGAGAAAGGACACTTACAAATACTGAAGATATAGTTTATGTTCTGGAAAACCAAACAAAACCATCAAGATCCAAGTCAACCCATTCTTCACCTTCAAAATATAATATTACAGTTACGGTTAGGACATCAAAAACATTTGAAATTTTAACACTTTTTACTTATGCTTTTTTCTGTTGTTGTTAAAGCAATTAATGTTTCAACACAAAATTGAAATGTTAAGCTTTTACATGTAATCCAAAGAATCAATTTTCTGCCCCTCTTCTGAAATTGACTGTATTTTATGTATCTCTCTTTTGTCCATTTAGATGAGAGGGTGTATGTTTAGACTGAGTGGAATGGTAGGTGAGTGGAATATTCTTGATGCATTTTAACTACTGCTTGGTAAAGGAGAGTAAATGCCTTTTCCCCAGTCTTCTACTTATCCTTCTTTTTATGCAGCCCAAATACTGTTAATATATATTACACACTGTTGGCTCATATTCACCACCTTGCTTCCCACCAAGACCCACAGGTCCCTCTCATTAGAGCTACTTCCCAGTGAGTACTGCTTCAAGGGGCTGTGCCTTCCCAGGTGGAAGAAAACTCTGCATTTATCCATCCTGACTTTCTTGAGTTGCCTGCCTCCCATTCCTCCTCTGCTTGGTTCAGGTCTCTCTGACTGGTGGTACTGCCCTTGAATTTCCATCAATTCACTGTGTCTGCAAACTTGGCAGGAGTCTACTATATTGCCACAAGATACTGGACAGTACAGGTCTCAGGATACATCCATGTAATTCCTTGCCTGTCATCACTTCCCAAGTAGTGTGCAACTTACTTACCACTATCCTCAAGTCCAATCATTCAATATTTTCTTTTTCTAAACCCACCTAGTTGTCCATCCTCCCAGTTTACTACAGGAATCACCAGACTGGGACAGGATAATGGGACAGTTGCACATTGAATTAAATTACAACTTTTGCTCTACCCTTGGTGTTGTAGGTTAGGTTTCTCTCCTTTTGTTCCATTTTACTTACAGAATTTTTTCCTGTAAGTTGCTAGGAAACATTAACAACTGAGTACTTAAGAGAATCTAAAGAAGTGGCCAAGCTCAGGGGAGGAGGGCATCTGTTTGCACTTCTCTTATCTGGGAGTTTCTCTCCAAGGGGCAGACATACTGTGAGGATTGGGCTGGAAAAAAAGATGGGGTTGGTGCAGCTGCTCTCTCTCTCTCGGCTTCGGAGGAGGACGGTCCGAGCTGCCGCTTAGGGAAGGGAATTCGCTGCTGCTGGAGCCCAGCCCAGAGCTCCTTCTTCTGCCACAGGGGGAGCCTCTGCTTGTGAGAGCAGACAATGAACTGAGACCTTATTATCACCTACCTCACTAAAAAAGGGACCTTTACCCGTCTCCTCAGGTGCCCAGGAATCCTGAGCTCACCGCTCTCTGCCCTGCTGGGAGCTGGGCTGCCGCTGTCCCGCCCCCACCGCTTCTTCAGCGCTGCTCTGAGCTCTCGCTGCACTGTAGCCCCTCAGCCCCTGCCTGCCGATACATCTGCCAGCCCAGCTTGCTGCTTCCAGGAGTCCTGCGGGGGCACCGGGATCGGCCCCCCCAGGGCTTTGTGAAACAAAACCTCTCTTCCAGCATTCCCGTCTGGGCCGAGCCGCCATTGCCGCGTGCTGCCCGAGCTCGCGCCACAGCTCCCCCTGCAGGAGCGGGGGAATCAGCGCACCTGCCCTGCCCGCCGGGAGCCACCAGCGCCCCTGCTGGCTGTGCCCGGAACTGCACCGACGGGGAAGGCGCCTGCGGCCGAGAGAGGCCGGGCCTGGGCTTGGGCCCTGTTTGGTGCCAGGGCCAGAGCCGCTGTGGTTTGTCTCGTTATACATATACAGTAATAAAGAACTGCCATTCCTTTTCCCGTATCTGTGCCTGAAAGCCCCGTAATTTCAAAGTTGTAATAATTTGGAGGGAAGGGGGCTACATTTTCCATTCCAAGGGAGGCTCTTGACTTCCTCAGCAGACACCTGTCTTTCAAACCAAGACACTTGGCCACAGAGAAAATAATTTTATCACAGAAGGCAGGTGAGCTTGTAAGGCATAATTTGTTCTTCGAAAAAAGTTTCACCCTGGCTACTCCTAATCATCACCATTTCACCAGCACTTGACGGAACTGTTCCCTTTTTTCCAAAGACTGAAATAAGGCTGACTGGCCCACTTTTAAAACAGATGCAATATTTGTCTGTCTTTCAGTTGTCAGGGACAAAAATCAAAGTGGTATTATTAAAAATCAAATGTCTGTTGACACAAGCTGTGCATTTAACCAGGTTTTGAAACACAGGATTTACTCACTCCTTTTTCTTGGGATGATTTGCCCTCCAAAGTCTTATCCTTTTCACCAGCAGGACTAAAAAGATCTTAAATAATTTGGTTACTTACCCTTTGGCTCTCTCTGTAAGGCAAACTTGGTTTGCCACTAAAATTCTGGAATTTCAAAGAACAGTATATTCACAATCCAAAAGACTAAACACAAATTACAAGTATCTAGTCTACTTTCCCTCCATTTTGGGAAATCAACCCGAAACAATCAGTTTCCCAGTATTGATACTTAAGATCAGGCAATATGCAGGGTAATGGACAAATCAGTTTCTTTTAATGTTCTCTTTTTAATACTCAGGAAAAGGGAAGTATGGAGATAAAATATTTGTTCCATATCAGAAAAGAATCAGGGACAAGCAAATCTTAAAACAGTAATCCTTCAAATCCTTTCTATTCAAGGAAACTTCCTGAATATTTGTCCTCTTTAAGGTAGAACAATGAAGGATGCAGGTAAAGAGTGTGAAGGAATAGCTATGATCTGTGTAGAACATGTCCACCACAACTATTCAATGAGTGTAAAATAGAAACTTCTGTTCCAAAGGGAAAGGAGAAAGAAACAAGAAAAGGATATCTATAATAAATCAGCAAAATATTTCTCAAAATGTACTCTTTCATAGAATCATATAATGGTTGGGCTGAAAAGGACAAAGATCATCTAGTTCCAATCCCTGGCCAGGGACAGAGACACTTTCCACTAGACCAGGCTGCTCAGAGCTCCATCCAACCTGACCTTGAACACTAACAGGGATGGGGCATCCACATCTTCCTATGCCTCACCTGTTCCCATGCCTCACCACCCTTGTACTACACAATTTCTTCCCAAAATCTACTCTAAACAAAATCTTTCTATTTGAAACCATTGCCCCTTGTTCTATCAGTACAAGCTCTTGTAAAAAGTCTCTCTGGCTTTTTTGAAGGCTCCCTTCAGGTATGGAAGGCTGTAATTAGGTCACCCCAAAGCCTTCGCTTCTCTAGGTGGAACAATTCCATTTCTCCCAGCCTAATAGAAGAAACTCAGCTATCTTGGTGGCCTCCTCTGGATTTGCTCCAATTGGTCCATGTCCTTCCTGTCCCCTGCCAGGAACCTGGATACAGCTCTGCAGGTGGGGTCTCAGCAGTGCAGAGCAGAGGGGCAGAATCCCCTCCCTGGCCCTACTGCCCACACTGCTCTGGATGCAGCCCAGGACACGTGTGGCTTTCTGGGCTGGGAGTGCCCATGGCTGGGTCATGTCCAGTCTCTTGTTCACCAGCACCCCCAAGTCCTTGGCAGGGCTGCGCTCCATAAATTCATCCCCAGCCTTTATCAATACCAAGGGTTTGATGCCATAGTTGCTGAATCAAGGTACTGTATCTCATAAGGATCTTGCAAAAAGGACAAATACTACAGTGAAGGGTTACAGGATTCACTCTGCTCATGCTCTCTTCATGAATTATTCTCTGTCAGATAATGTTCTTCTGCTTCACATTTGACAGAAGCAATACATCCTGAATAACAACCTTTCTCTAGAACCCAGGATGTCCCAATATCTCCTGGGCAGTTTGTCCTGTACACCTGAGTCATTAACAGAAGGCACTTCACACTACTCAGAAGTCTCTTTAATAATATTCTGATCTTATGTCCATTGTACATTTTAACTCTTGAGTTTTCCTCAAAACTGAAACCATAATTGAAGAAAGGTTAAAAACCTAATCTGGAATTTAAAAGTGAGCAGTTTAATTTCCAGTAAACATCACTTCTAAGTTCAAGCAGAGAATTACACTCACACACCACTTCAGCTAACATGATTTTGTTTGTCCAACAGGGTAATTAAGTAGTACACAAAACATTGTGGCTCTCAAGAGTCATTCCTGTTATGAGTTGTGAGATTATTCCCTAAGGCTGTATATCACAAAAAGAGCAATCTCTAGCTGTAGAGACTAGGAAAAGCAGTACAAAGAAATGCTTAAAAAGTTCTAGGCATCACCTCTACAGATTCATCATCAAAAATCCCAGCAGGCTTCTTGGTCACTCAGAATCTATCTTGATTTGAAACAGTCTTATTGATTCAAGAGGAGTTCTCTTCTTCAGCAGGGGTGACCATCTCTACTGAGGTCACAAGGAGAAGAGGAAAGTGAGGGATACCAATTCACCCTTTTACTAGCTTTGTTGCCTAGAAGAAATATGCCACTTCTACATCTGTGCAAAAAACCTGTAGGTAAGGTCTTCAGCAATTAAAATTCTTATTACTAGGATACAGCATGAAAGTTATTTGAGAAAATGGGTCCAAGTAAATACTGTTATTATTTCACACAGCATCGAAACAATGTCCTCCCAAATCAATCAGCAACAAAGACACTACAATAAAATAAATAAACCAGGATGTTACTTTCAGTATAAAATTATGCAAGCATTAGTAAGACATAAACCACACTGATGAAAATTCCAGACCTAAAGAAGAAGCACTATGAGAACTGTACTATTGAGCATCTACCAAATTATGACAACAACTCTGACATGATGATTATCACAATATATACTGAGAGTGATAGGAAGTATGGTACTGTTATTATCCTAAATGTCAAAACAAGGTACAACTATCAATAACTTCCTTTTAACTAGATAGAAATCGACAGAAGCACAAGAATTCTTGAAATTATAAACAAAAAAATGCTATGCACAGCTTGTTTCACTCACTATTACAGAATACCTTACTATTCTGTAAAGTGTTTAATTTCTATGCCTTTTCAAAGCTGTAAAAATAAATGTATGTATGATTTTTAAAAATCAGATGTCAAATATAAATGGAAAATCTTGTCCAAAAGAAGTAAAGGGAGAAGTTAAAAGTAAAATGTGCACAGGTAGCATAAAGATAACTTTTAAATATCATACTGCATTCTGAGAATAAAACATGCTAGATATGCATAAAAAGAGTAGAAAGATGATAAATATGAATGCATACCATGAAGAAAAAAAAAAAAAAGAAGAAGACGAACACCAGATCTGGCAGATTACAATAAAAATACAATAAAAATATTTAAAAATTAAGAGTAAGTAATCTGCAAAAAAAAAATCCTTTTGGGGAGCATGAATGCTCATACAAAAACCTGCAGAACTAAAAGATGACAAACATGAACATGAAAATTTAGGACCATTCTGTTACATTCCTTTACAGCTGCATAGGTGAAAACTACGAAATTCATTCAACATTTACTCATCTAAAGAAGAAAATTATGTTCACTCTGTATAATTTATTTCTACATTCTTACACATCTCCAAAGGCTTAAGCAAAATATGAGTCTTGGTATTGAAGGAGTCATTGCTAAACCCAGACTTTCAAGGGTTTACTGAAGAAAACTAAGATCTAATTTGGCCTCTATCTTCAATTCTAGGAAAGAGCAAATGCAGAGCATCATTTCATTTGGTATGGTGAATTTAAATATATCTGCTGGCTACAAGGTTAAATTGTGAACAGTTAGCCTCAAAGACAACAAGTCATATTATTCTGGACTACAAACAAGTGTTGTTATTATGAAATAATCTCTCCCCAAAGGAAAAAAGAGAGAATATCTAAAACTGGAGATGCAGCACCTTGCCAGTTAAAATCAGTTCAGAGGAACCACAGATACTCCAAAATATGAATCTCACATTCAGAGATGCTGAACTGCAACCATGCGCACCCAGTCATGAGAAACCTTAAGTCAATGGTCAAAGCACAGCTATTTCCCTAGCATTTGCATCTGAGACACAGAAAATCCTGTTCTATATGTTTTAGACATCCTACAGTTACAAATTTCAGTTGCAATAAGAATAACATAGAAACAAGAATTAACAATAAGTGGCCAATTATTCTGCATAATAATGTTTGCCTCCCCTATTCAGTCTCATCCTCTACTTGATAATGTTTGCTATTTCCTATATATTTTCCAAAAGGTGAGCTCATGATGACAGACCACACAGTAATCTTTCTTTTGGTTATGACTAAGACATGAGTAACAGTAACACCAAACAAGCACACATGTCAAAAGGTGCACCACAACAAAAAAAAGTATTCATCATATGTTTTACTGGCTTCAAAGCATGACCAAAACCAGCATATTCTTGTTATTTCCTGTGATTATGCCAACAGCTTCATGAAATCTTTGTCAAAAGTAAACAAGGTCAATAAATCAAACCTTCAAATATGGCATACAAAATTATTTTATAAAGTCTCTTAGATATAATACCACAAAGGAAAGCAGTCCAAGTGATGAATATATACGATGCAACCCTAAGACCTCTGCCTTCCTTTACTGCCTGCTAAGGCTGTTCTTAAACAGTACACAAAAAAATAGTCATTAGCATACAAATCAATTAATCATGAACAGATAATCATAAAAAATTAAGAACAAATTCCACCTTTATTTGAGACAAATAGTTAATGCTAACAATGTTAAGAACTCATAATCGCATATCAATATTATAGAATATAAATATATTAATTATATTATTCTAGATTAAAATAATAACAACTGCATTATAATTTTGAACTACATTAAAATATTTTATATTATTTATATATTAATAAACAATGAAACACCGAGGTTGGTTTTTTATTTTAAAATCAACTTGCCTGAGATTCAAAGCAATTACTTTTGCATGCTCTTTACACAAATTTATGAATACTACGAGATTTGTCTTGTTCTTTTACTACCAATTGAGATGAATGAGTTGAGTAGTACAGGTGGCACGGAATTATTCTTTGATAAATTTAAGAAATGTCAGGGCTCAGTTAACCTTACTTTCTGCAACAAGCTGATTACTGCATATACAATTTATCAATATTTCAAGGAAACCAGAGTTCTTAATTAAGAAGAAAATTCTCTGAAATATGATTCCATATGAAAAATGGACTTAAATTTATCACCTTAGAATAGGTTTTTTCAGCTGGGTTGTTTTCCTCCCAACTCCTTTCCGAGGATAGTAAGTTTAAGTATCAGGGGGATCCCCATTTTACCTGTCACAGTACTGACAGTATTTGAATTTACCATCTTCTAGTTTAAAGCATAACTATCAGTTTATTTAGATATAGAAAAGACTACCCTATCGAGTTCCAACCAGAATTTTTTATTAGCCATCGGATGCTTCTTTTTGCCAATATATAACTTTTTTGGATTATCCTATTTTTAATAGATGGGGAAAACTCTGAAAGAATCCATGTAGGCAACAGTTTTAAAAAACATTATCAACAGACATTTGAACTTCCTGTAACCTGCTATCTGGACAGTTCTATTTGTAGAAAGCCATTAAACCCATCCCTGACTCACCAAATGCCACTATCACTAAATGCACTACAATGAAAATCTGCATCTCTCCATTGATACTGTCCTCCATTTCTTAATCCCTTCTCTCTTACAAGTTAATAATTCAAAATATCTTCTCATTTTTTTCTACCTTTGCATTTCAAGTTTGGGGCTTTTTTGCTTTGCCTATAAAACAAGTCTATGTGCCTGCTCTACTTAATAAAAGATGACTATAATGCACTGAGAGTGTCTAGAAAACTACTATAATTCTAAAATTAAAACCCACCCCCAAAACAGACTTTCATTTACTTGCATGCTTTACCAGGCCAATGTCTTTGCTATTTCCCAGTGCTAGGTAAGATTGCAATTCTACACAAAATACTGAATTAGACCTGATTCACAGAGACTTCTGTGTGTCTCTCCCAAGTAACCATGTCCCACATTAAGTGTTCCTACAGATACAACATTCCCTTTTCTTGTAAAGAAAACTACAAGGTATGCTAGTAGTCCAATTCATTTTCAGGACTACATTTCCAGAACAATGGTAACACTCATAAATAAACATGGGACATGCCAACATTAAATCAACTACTGGTCGTCTGTTCATCCCTAAGAAGGCAACAACACAGCTTACTGACAGCAGTATCTTAAGGATATCTCAAGAAAACACTGTTCCTAAAGAACTGTACGGAAGTTTTAAAATTAAATAGTAAAACAAAGCAAAGATATTCAGGTTATCTCAGCCACAATGAACACTTGCAGTTCCTACATCCCACAGCTCCACACTTTACTTATCAGGAGTATTAATACTACATAAATATTTTATTATTTATTTAGCCAGTTCAGAGACTTATTCAAACTATCAGAGATGACTCATACTCAGTGATACCTAGGGGTTCTCAATTATTTAAAAAATTACTGGAACATGATCGGATCAATCTGAATCACACATAATATATAAAAAACCTTCTGGTTGCCTCCAGCAATCTCAGGAAAAACAAAAATTCTAACTTATAGTTAAGTCTGCACATAGTAAAAAACCATGCACTATAATTTTGTCATTCACACAGCTGTGCAATCAAAGTATGACATCAAAATTAATCTAATGGTGACTAGCAGATAAAAAAAAAAACAAAACAAATACACTTCATATGATATGTAGAGATTTTCTGAGTTGGTCAAGCAAATCTTACCCCAGCAGAATTTTAGCATGAACCTCTTTGTTAGTCCTTGAGATTTCTCTCAAAGAGGTAATTTCTGCATCAAACCAAAATCCTCTTTCTTCTGGTGTCTCAACATTGTAGTTAACCATCACCACATCACCCACTTTTAGCTCACTCCACTTCAGAATGGTTCTTGCTCGGGGTCGAAGATTAACTGTGTCCATTTCTATTATGCCATTTTCTGGGTACCTTGAAAAGCAAAACCAACAACACCAATGATTATGACTCCTGCAACAGTAAAAAGAAAGTCACAGACAACTTCTTTCAGATATAGAAGTTTTTAAATGTTCTTTGGGCACACAAAAACCATAAAATATGACAATATCTCTTTTAAAATATAGCTTTCCTCTAAATTCAGACTAAGAATTTGTCTCGTCTCAGATGGGAAAAATAGCATCCATGAATTAAAAAAAAAAAAATCAGGAAATCCTTATGCACTTCTCAATAATTTAGTGTTATTTGACAGCACTCTAACCAAAATCCCAATGCAGGAAGAAAACCTTTTCAAATTTCAGATGCTTTTCATTTTAACATTACAGTTTTCTTATATTCCTCTGAATAAGGCAACTATTACTTGATACTAGAGCCTGTATTTGCACATGTGGTTGAAAAATAGCAAAATATAGACAGGATCAAAATACTAATTGCAAGAGAAAAAAAGCTAGCCTGTAATAAAAAGTTAAAATACGCTAAAGTGAAGTTCCTTTTTCATACTGTGTGTAGGCAGATAAAAATCTCCCATTATTTAGCTAGTACTACATGAATTCACATAACGTATTTAACAGGGAAAATGAAGTTATTCTACTGCAAATAAACAGTTGCTATTACAATTATTCATTCTCCCTTCTTAACAAAATGCTGAGGAGGATGCATCTTAAATTACATTTTCACCATGCAATTACTGGCCCTTTAGCAAGAGCTCTCAGAGTTAAATTAATATAGCTTTATCAAACAGCATTGTTAAACATTAATAGCAAAATCCTACTCGTACTAATAAAAGTATGGCTCTGCCACTTCACAACATGCCTCCCCCTATAGTGAACAAGAATATTTCAAGCTCTTGGGAAAAATGGCACATTACAATTTCCTACAGGAAGTAGTAAGTAGTACTGAAACTACTGTCATTAAGAGCATAAGACTGACAGACTGTAGCCTGAAATCAGGATGTCTACTCCTGAACAGTTGACTGAAAGCCCACCAATGAAACTGGACACATTTTAAACAAGTTAATCTTGCTTTGTTTTATGCCCTCTTTTAAATCTAACACACTTTGCTACTACTGATGTGGGGGGCTGGAGGAGCAGGGGAGATTTACTGATAGTTTTGTTTAAAGAAGCATGAACCACAACAGTTTAAGAGTGGGTGTACCTTCAGATAAAATAATGGCTAAGTAAAAGAACATATCTCTAACTTAAGAAGTTACATACAAAGCCTGTTTTTGCACCAACATTTTTAGATCCTAATTATAAAATTCAGCACAACAGCAGTTACATCATACAAAGACAGGTGCTTGGGAGCAAGTCCTTACCAAAACATAGTTTCATACAATGTAACTCTCTACATTTCCTAAGTTTTTTCTGCCCACATTGTTTCCAAATTCAGTGCATAACTGAAAAGCTAACATTTTAGGTTTTGCCTTTTCGTTGTGCAACTTTTGCCTAAAGAATTACCATCTATTCTACTATATTAATATTTTAACTCTAATATCCACAAAGAACATGACTGATTCACCTACAAGTAATAAGACAAAGCAAAAAACAGCTATAGAGATCATGCCTACTTTATTGAGCGCCTAAATAACATCACATTATTGTACAACAGGCTACCGAAATCTTAAGACAGCTATGTTTGACCTACTAATCAGTTCCGAAAGTTTTACAGTAAGCCTTTCCTAAAGGTTGTAGAAGACAGCAAGTAGAACATAGCAAACAAAGACTCAGTTTACTTAAACTCTGAAACCAAAATAGTGGCTAAACATCAGGAAACTAGAGAAGATAGATCAAAAATAAATACTATTTATGTATACATTGAAATAATCAAGTAAGAAATACATACAGGATCATAAAAATAATAAACATTTTAGAAATTTCCATGTCACTATTAAAAAAAATTAAAATATTTGACTTACAAGATTTGACATTCATAGAAACTTAACCTTGATCTGAAAAATCTATTCTCTTCTGAAAGTAAAATGTCTTCAGCTTCTGTTTTTCCTGGGCGAGCTTTAGACAAACGTTTTTCCCTAAATTCAGATTCATATTATCTTTCTCACCTCTATACACCTCAGAATACATCCTTTCTTTCTATTGTACTGATGAGGAATTTCAAAAATTGTCATCGTTAACAATGTCTCCACCATTGTTCTTGGAAGTACGTAATGAAAAATCCCAAGCAAAAATATTGCCTATCAGTCTGACTCGAACAAGACCACTTACCAAAAGACACCTCCAAAACACCCTTTTATAAACAGAAACTGTTTTCCAAAGGAAGAAAAGGAAGGCTGACTCTCCACTGAGTGCATTTTTCCTCTAATCAGCTGGTCAAAAACGCAAGCTAACAAACTTAAAAAAAAGAAAAATGAGATTTCTTTTCCCACATGTAACCTTTCTTTTGCAAAGGGTTACAGACATTGAATGTTTCTACTGCTATGCACATGGAGAAATGTTTTCATGGTTGCTGGTGAATGCTAGCAGCTATTTAACCCTTCACATTAGTCCATACCTGATACCTCAGGCAAAACAGCAGAAGCAGTATTTGCCACAAGTTTGAGTTAGGCTAAAAACTGCAGAGTTCAACTCTGTATGTTAAGCTCAGTGCCACTATTCATTATGATACTAATAAGTAAAGAGTACTTTCACAGTAAACTTATGCCCTCAAATGTGTCTAATGCCACAATTTATTTAAATATGAAAAAAACCCCCTCACATTAGAAAATTCTACTACTTCACATTCATTTTCCTAAAAATTAACATGCCATTTGTAAAGATCACACATTAATTTAAAATCTAATCTCTTAAATATGCAAGAATAATATTTAAGCATAGACTACAAGCATATACACAAAATATAAAGAGAATAAATATTAAATATGGCATTTTAACCTCAAGAATTACATGAAAATTAATACTTGCCCATTCTGGGAAGATTTAATAAACGACTACTGTGAGACATGAACACATGCTAAAAGTGTTTTCTCATTTATTGAGTTACTTTTGAAATCCTAAGATCACACTGAAGAGAAAACAAACATTTTCACAGCAATGTTTTAATTAGACTAGCACAAATTTGTACAGATGAAATGAAGATTATATGGCATAATTAAACCTTTAAATTTAAAACAGCTGTGGACAGTTTCTTGGTTTTCCACGGTTTTATGACATTTGGCAACTAACACTGAAAAAAGGAGCTATACCAGCAAGCATAATCATAAGAATTTAATTAATATTGCCTATAGGATGCCTCTATTTACCTCTAATTTAATTCTTCCCTGTAGTATTTCTAACACTAGCATAGCAAGGACTTCTTGAGATTTCCTATCTGTGAGGATGGTCTCCATAGCAAAGAATTATTCATGAAGTAAAAATTCCAATATTTCTTAGCTATGGCCAGATGGTTGGCTGTGGTTCCTAAAATCCTCAAATGCTAGGACACAGAGTAGTTCCATGTCAGAATAAACCCAAGCCTGCTCAATTTACTGAGACCTTGCAATGTACCCTTTAACACTTTTCCCAGCTGTTACTAGAACAATTAGAATTGGAAAGATAAAATTCTGGGAACACAAGTAAAGACTTCCCCATCCACTCTCCATACTATTATGGTGAGGAATGTTAGTGCAGATGCACAATTTTTAAAATTATTTTCCAATATTAATAAAATGAAAGTATTATTTTCTCAATCACAAAATTCAGGAATGAGTCATTCCAACCCTGGAATGAAGGAACAGAAGGGCAAAAACAGAGAAAGAAACAGAAAGGAATGAGTTCCTGGAAGAGGTAAATTTGACTAAGAAGGTAGAACTGGATAAAAACTAGATTCCTACCACCCCACTCCCTTACAACCTGAGAAAATAATCAGCCCAGTTTTGCTGTAGTGTTTGAGAAAGCCCACAGAGTGTTCCAAAAAGCACTGTACTTACTTACACTACACTGTAACTTAGCATGTAAGCCAGAATTAGAAATCACTGGGGTAGTTGAGCTGCACACTTCCAAAAAAACAGTAGGTCTGATAATTTCTTACAAGAAAAACAACCAATATATTTCAAAAGAAAGACTGTAAGAGATACTGAATATATCAATAAAGATAAGTATCAGTCACATGGAACGTAAGATTTTGAGAACCTTACCTAACAACTAATAATTACAGAATTAAGCAGCTTAAACACTGAGAAACCATATTAATAGCCTGAAGAGAACCATCTTAGTTTCCTATTTACTTTAATTCTGAGCTTCAAGAAAAAGTAATTTCTAAGTCTTACACGACTGCCCTGATACCCTGCGCGGATACCCTGAAGGGAGACAACCTGGAAATAAGAGTATCAAAACAGAAGTTCAGAAGTGTAAAAAGTACACAGAATGTTAAATTTTTAATACAATACTTTCGCATTACAGGTACAAGTAATGTGAATATCATGAAAAACAGGTTTACTTCACTAGATAGCAGCCAAGTCATGCATGACAAGTCATGAGTTTTTTGAAAAAACTTTCCTCAGGAGTGCAAGGGGAACACTTACAGCTAATTCAAGATAAATGAATAAGTAGTAAAATTCAATCTTATTCTCACTGATCACACAATTTTTTCAGCCAAGAATCAGTTTAAAAAAAAAAGTTTAACTGTTATTATTTTAGTTGTTCTCTCAAACACCTACTAGGATAGCAAAGCTTCCCCCCTCACCTCAAATCCTTTCTAAAGAGACATAAACACCTAGATTGTCTCCTCAAATTTCTTCCTTTTTGGTTTGCACAAGGTGTCTACATCACTAGAAATCAAAGTCTTACAGTTAATGCCTATTGTCAAAACCCTGACTATAATACATACAAATACTCTGTACATTATAAAGCACAGAATATGCAGTCAGAAACCCATTGCAAAAGGGACAAATAACCTTACAAGGAACAGACTTCTTGAAATGAAGAGTAGCAGTGTGTAGCTACTCCCATAAAATACTTTCAAGTCTGAATGATTCTGGTGGCATGCTTCTAGTGAGGATATACAGAAAAAAATCTGACGTAGCAGCTCTTCGATTACTTTAGCATTGCCTAAAAATCTATATGAGGTAAAAATTCTGAATGAGTAAACAAACTAATCACTGATATTATGAACTGGAAAACAAAATTACATAGCTAGGAGAGGTGCTCCAAGTAGTCAATCAGACTAATTATAAAAAAGGTTTGTGACTGACATAAGGGTCAGAAAAAATATGTGTTACCCTTAGGAACAGATTGTCTTAACATTCAACTTAGCAGACAATAAAGCCTTCATTCCTCTTCCTCTTCTGAAATTCTAAACTCTCCAACATAAACAAAAGTATGTAAATGCTATAATAAAGTCTATATTATACCAGTCTATATTATACCAGTAAAGTATATATTATACCAGTCTACAGCTCCCATAATTTTGTCATGTTTCCAGCATTAACTTCATGTCCTTCAAAAGGAATCTCTCTCCTCACTTCAGTGTCTTAAACTAGAATAAGGAATCTGGTAGCATGTATCCTCCTGATCCACACTTTTTCCTGTGTTTGATGCATATAAAGAAAAAAGTCAAATATCTCAGCTAAACATTTACAAGGGTCAATTGAGAACATAGCATTCAAAGGAATGTATTTTGGCATATCTTCACGGAAGACAAAACAGAACAGCTTGCATCATGCACTAGCACTAATGTTGCACAAAGCAGCTATCTCTCAAAGAAGCAGGGAATCTTTCCTATATTCAGGCCCACTGGATATAGGATTAATTTATTTGACTGATGAATGCCAAAACCCAGTAACATTCACCTAGTAAACACTAGATTTTAGATGTATTAGGAAACAAGAGCACTTCATTGTACAGTCACATAACCACAAAATTCAATGCAACTTCACTATCAGATGTACACTGCTGGAAAGCAAAGTATAAGAAAGAAGTAGGGGCTACCTCATCTGAGAATGGTCCATAATGTCTTTTGGTCTCCAAAAATCAATTTATCAGTAGTGTGATCTATGTGAATTCTCAGATTCAATCCCAGCCTACTACCTATATGTGAAAATTTCATATTAAAAACATTTAGAAAATGGACCCATTAAGCAAATCTAATCTTCAAACCATTCCTTGAGACAGTAATAGCAAGTTTAATAGTGTTACTCTCTTGACAATCTCTTCAGCTGTGGATGACATTTTCAAGTAGAAAGTGGGTTGTTTGACCAGGCACTACTTAGAACTTTTCTCCTCATTGCCTCAGAATAGCTGAAGTGCCCTCCAGCTATAAGACTATGTCTTGCATATTGCTTCAAGAGCCACACAGAATGACTACACTTTTTTGACCTCTGTGGCAACAGAGTGAAATCCTAATCTTCTTAATGTGTGTGTACACCTTTAAAATCAGAGGGCATTACGCCACAACTCACATTAAGCATGAAGTAAAGAGAAGGAATTAGTTCCCTAGAAGGAATAACCACAGCATACTTTATGTGGCATATGATGCAGATACTACCTCATGGTTTAAAATAAAATTCTCTGATTGTTATAAAACCTGAGGGGAATATCATCAGCCAGAACAATGGCCTTGAAAAAAGTTACCTACACTTGAGTCATACTTAATCAGTACTTGCATATGAGTTGTCATACTGAAATTTCTCATGCTGCAGAAACATCCAGCCTCTCTGTGGCTTCTGCTGAGAGCCTTCTTAAATGGAAAGACTTTATTACAGATGACTGAAACAAGAAAAGAAAGGAAAAGATATTATTTGATTGTAATCCAAATCCTTAGGGTAAATCCCTAAGTCTTCCTGGTGCTGTGGGGAGCTAATTACCAAGAAGCTAATACTCAGAATGCAGAATGAGCAGAATGAGAACTGTCTCCCAGAAACTAAGCACACTATAACCAGTGCTACACCAGTAACAAATATGAAAACAATAAGGTAAGAGGGAAGGGCAAATGCTGGTATGACACAGCATTGTAGGCATGTCCTTATGGTGTCAGTCTGCTACTGAAATGCCCTGTTTCTGATTTGGAAGTGATTCTTAAGCAGGCTGTGGTAGAGATCACCTACAGTTATCTCAGCACGTGTTGGATTCCTCACAAGTCCTTTTAAATCAGGATTCAGCTTTCTTATGTTCAAGACATGTTCATTTCTTCTGTACTTGAAGTCAGTTGCTGGGAGCAGAACAAAGACATGTATAATAGTACTGTACTGAAACCTGATGGCACATCCTTGACTTTAAAGTGTTTAATGGCTCCTTGTGATACTCACAAATGCAAATGTGAAATAGAAATACAGTGGAATAAAGTCTAAGAGGAGGAAGATACACTTAAAAAAACAGGAACACACCTTCAAATTGCTGACACCAGAGAAAAACCTGCATTCAGAAATTGAAAGCAGAAGATGGACTGTCATGCAGAAGTTACATCGCCACAAATGGATGCCAAGAAATCTGATATTGCCTGAAGGTCAGCATTGGTAAAACTGGTATTTTGGTCTCTTCCTCACTGGTGAAATTAGGGCTCTCAAAGAAGTACAAGCCCTTTAAATTTTTGCACTTATCAAGAATTGTGACCCCAGTTCAATCTGAAACTGAGTTCTGTTCCCCTCAATGGCCCTAGGTTTTCTCTCTGCAGAAATATGTGGGCCTTATAACTATTGCAACAATTTAGCTAAATACTAGAAACATAGCTGGGGTGGGACACGGTGGTGGAAGAGGTGGGAGAAAGCCACTACAGAAACAACTCACTAGTGCTGTTATCTACGAAACCACAGAGGAGTATGTAGTACCTCCTATCCGTGGCAGCCACAGCTGGTAGGAGAGCTCTGTTTAGTCAAGAGGTAGTTACCCCTTTGAGATTACTATAATTAACTCTTGCCCAGAAAGGGTAATTTCCCTTAACTGTATTCTTTGCAAAAAGAGCTCTGTCATATTTTTTCCTTTCACATTCACTGTAACTACACATTTAAACAAGAAACAGAAAGAGGAACAAATCAACACTGAACCTGTCTGAGGAGGAACACTTTTATGAAATCTAAAACCACATATCAAAGTGCTTAGGTTTTGTACAGGATTTGTGATATGTAGATCTAGCAGCACAACGGCTAAACACAGCTTTCTCACTTAAGAAAAGGACAAGTCCTGCTTCACCCTTTAAGAAAAACTGATCTAGGGGGTAGACTAGAACCAAGTCAGTGCATTACAGGTGACCTATCCCTCAACTGTAACCTTTGTGGTGATTTTTTTTTTCAAACTGGAAGGATGTAATAGACAGAGAAGCATCAGTTACGATATGAGAAGTAATCTCTGACATATAGTCCTTCCAATATATTAAAGCAATTTTGATGGCTTTACTAGCACCAGGCTTATGTCTTCCATTTGTATGTATTTTTTACTCTGTTTCAGATAATGGAGAGTGTTTTTGTGTCATGTAAGATTACCTGTTGCAGGAAAGATGGAGCTGAAACTATGTCACCCCTGAGAGCCATCATCTATCAGAGATAAAAAGGAGAGGAGCTTCTCCAAAACAACACCACAAGGACAGACTAGAAAATGCCAAGTACATCTGGCAGCAAAATGCTTAATCCAAACCTGAAAAACAAAACACCCACGCACAAGTAACTGTGCAGGGCATAGTACTCACAGTAAGATATGAAGCTTGAAGAACAGGAGTGAACAGATAAATGAATATATTTCTGTGGCAGAGAGCAACAGTGTGTCAAAGCACACCATGTTCTTCTTACTTATCTACATCAAGCAAAGAAGTGGCAGAATACAAGTGTTGTCTACAGACATCAGAGGTAAACACTAATGTATGAAAACAAAGTGGTAGGAGCACAAATGTACTTACAATAGGAATGTGCAGGTTGAGTAACCCTAAAAGAAAAAAAGTGAGACCCCAAAGAATTGTATCAAGAACATCCACCAAAAACTTTATCACTCATAAATGTACATTTTCCAATAATTTTTCTTTCCAAAAGTTCTGACTTCCAATATCTTAAGACTGATCAGCTTAACTGTGACCATCTTGCCACATTATGGTTTAGTACCTTACTTAATTTTGATGGCTAAGTGTATACAGCTGCTATACATAATCACCTTGCAGGAGTACAAAGACTGTCTCTACTTGCTGAAAGGGAAGTACACATAAACAGAGGTCAATCTTTTAGTTCAGTATGACTATACCAAAGAAAAATCAGAACTGTTGTGAAACCTTTTCTACTTCTGTACTTCCAACTCATAAAAAATAACAGCATCTACCAAAAAAACCCATAATTTCACAGCAACAGAAATGTTTTCCCATTGCTAACTTACACATATCCACAGTAATGTAAAATCAAATATTAAAGACAGGTCTTTGAAATCACACCACCAAAGACATTAATTTCAAGGAAAAATATTTTCGTTTTGATCATAACAGTTGATTGATTATGTTATTCTCAAATATTTTTTGCAATATTCACTGAAGTGCTTACATTTTTACGTCCACCATTTTAATTCTCTTAACATTTAAAGCAAAATGCTTAAAGTTGCAGATATGGAATCCAAACTTAGCATAAAGTCAAAAAA
This sequence comes from Dicaeum eximium, assembly GCA_013396995.1. Taxonomy (NCBI): domain Eukaryota; kingdom Metazoa; phylum Chordata; class Aves; order Passeriformes; family Dicaeidae; genus Dicaeum; species Dicaeum eximium. The sequence goes on from VWZP01000213.1 coordinate 236,106, forward strand.
GTGCATAAAGTTGTATCTATTACTGGTACAACAAAAAGTGCTCTCTGTAACTCAGATGCAGAGTTATGTACTAAAATATGTAAAGTAGAAATAGCTACTGTAAAAACATTTTACAGTTTCTTTTGTGTTGGAAATCTACATTCAGTTAATATTTAATATACTTTGCATCCCTCTACCTCAATCTTACATTTCACAGACTAAAGTATTTTTACTAATCTCAGTATCAAAAATTAAAAATATTCATTTAAAATTTTATTTGCTTGGAAGCTTAATTTACTGCTTTAACACATTATTATTAAAAAACAAAATCAGAACAATTTCTCAAGCAAATGAAGCAGTGCAAAGCCTGCTCATAAATACAAAATCTTTTCAAACTCAAGGTTTCACATTGCAGGCTCTAGAATTTGTTATGACTAGAGAAGGGACAAAAAAACCCCAAACTAAGTTGAAAAAAACTCCACCCTTAATGCCTCCTTTCCAGTTCAGGATCAGTTTCAAGACCTCAGTCACAAAGTTCTCAATAACAAATCTCTACTATAAGTGCAGATCTGAAATTTTGTGCACAATTACTGTATTTGGAATAAAATAAATCCAAATTAAGTAACAAAAATTTGTTTCAATGGGAGCTCTCCTTCAGCTCTATTTAGAGGAATTCCATATATACAGGAAATAATTAAAAAAAAAATTTTAAAAAAGCCTTACTTGAAAAAAACAACTGTAAATATTTGGTTATATGGTTTCTTTTTCTTATGTAGAAAGGATGATATTCTTAAATAGAAAGGATATTCTTATGAGGAGAAGATACTAATACTTCAGAAGTATTTAGCCATGAAAAACATCATTACTGCCAAAGTATTTGCTATATCCAACTGAAAAGTGTTATAAATTTTTTAGTATTTTTTTTCTTGGTTGCAATATTGAACTTGATTTCTTTGATTCCAAGCTTCTTCAAGAAATTCTTGGTTCATACAAACCAAATAACAATACGTGATGTCCTCAAAATAGTATCAGGAGCACTTACTCATCGTACTTGATATGATAAATAGCTTCTTCATCAGTGTCCATACAGTCTGAATAAGATGTGGAAGGTGTACTGTCCAAATTATTTGCATTTTCTCTAGAATGATCTTGATTTAAGTTTCCATTAGTCCTTTTGTAAGCGTTACCACTCTTCCCTTGAGCTTTACCATTCTTATGTCCCTTTGTTGCCCGGGTAACATTTTCTATATGAGCTTCAAACCAGGCTCCAATGTTGATATCACGGGCATCCACCAATTCATTTATCTAAAAGAAAAATTCAATAATGAATTTATGCTTATTTTATAAAATACCCATTAAGAAAAAAATAAATCAGACAACTTACCATGCTATTGCTTAACTTTGTTATTAGTAAAACAATCAACTATAATAATGAATTGTAAGTTCAAGTAATATGCAGTCATAAATATTTTTATTTGCACTTCTAGTATTTTATTACTCTTTCTTCAATAAAATCTAGTATAAATAAAATTTATATGTAATTTTAAAAAGCCATGCTAACTTTTTTCTTCCTTCAAATCTGAAAATTTGCTTGATCTCTTTCATTGTCCTTACCTCTTGTTTTCACCAACTGTTCTTTATGGCTATGATAAGCACACACACTATTAAAATATTAGCAAAAAACCAAAGAGTTTATAGACCTTCCTGAGCCTCCAACCTGGCATTATTATTTAACTTTCCACCTTTCTGTCCAGCAAGATTTTTTTAATCATTAAAGAAAGATTCAAGGACAGATAGGAAAAAAATCTAACAAAGTTGCCACCAAACTCAGAGCAAATGTTATGATGGTAAGAAATTAAACTCCTCTCCAGAATTTCTCCCTTCTGTACTCACAGTATTACTACTGGTATTAAGCAACCAAACCATTTTACTATTCTAAATCCTGTTGTATTTTCTCAAGTCTTCAGATAATAAATAGATGTTCCTTTAATAATATTGAGAACACTGAAAGAAAATATTTAAAACCCACTTCAACAGTACACCAACTATAAAAAAATTATTACAACAGAACAACTGCAGACAAATCTTTAATGATCAATATGAGACAAATGCAGATATGCATATACATAAATACATGTATGGTTTAAGCTACAGTCTTTGTCAGGTACCACCATTGTGCCAAACAGATACTTACTCTCACACACTCCAAAGGCTAAATTCTAAGATATGAATAATCTTATTGTATTTTCACAGGAGCAAAATTCAGTAAGTTTTAGTATTTAGAGTGAAGCAATCCTTCAGTATCCGAAAGCACAACTGACAGCAGTTTGAGCTAAGAAGTTTATCCCATTAAAGGAATACTTCCTATTCTACTCTTGCCATTCCTCTTCTTCAGATAACTTCCCAAACCTAATGTTTTACTCTTCTGCATACATAAAATACCAAAGTGTGTTTTTATTTTCACTTTTTTAGAATCTACAGTATTCAAAGTACAGCTTATTACCAGAATGACAATTTCAGCCACATAATAAACAAATCAGAGAAGGACAGCCTTATTTTACATCTATCAATCTATTTAAAAAATAAACAGTGAATTCTGGCACTTCTATAAGGAACCTTCATGAAGGCATCCCTATGCAATCTTACATGTTTGAACTAGTTGCAGCTCAGAGTGGTGCTCTACTTCCTCTTCACCAAAATACAGCTGAATGAGATCACACTATTAAAGATTCCCCATCTGCTGCAACTTCATGCAACTAGTTTTGGAAATGCCATAGAAGCCATGTTAGCCAAGTTAAAATCCATCATACCCAGATCCAGAATAAAAAATGGAAAAATAATAATAAAACAATACATCAATGCAAACTCCCTTAATCATTCCTATATAATACATGCATAAGTAATTAAATGTGAATAATTACACAACATACTTCCCACGCTGGCAAAGAGTAAGAGCAAATAATTATTACCACAGACTTCTGAGGAGCATAATACAATTATTTTGTGTGAGTGGAGTTTGGTTTAAGAACTGTTTTATTAGTAGCTATTTGTGAACAGTATTAAACAAACACCAATTTTAATTACAGATCCCATTTGTGGGGTTTTTATTTCAAGCTAGTGCTCTTGGCTAAAATGTTTTTACTGCAGTCAGTGTTTTTTGAAAGAAAAATTGACCATGTGAGAATCAGAAAATGAAACACACACATGCTTCTGAATGAGCTTTGTTTTTTCTAACATCATTCCTGCATGCCTAAGCCACTGTTACTCTAACTGCTCTCTTGCAACTCATCCTGTTAGTCTTCTTTTTGGCCATTGCTAAGCCAAGGTAGCGTTGCTCACTCATATCAAGTCCATCTTGGGATGGCCTTCCAGTTCTTAGACCAGACACCACTACCAATTCTTAGTAACAAGGAACAAGAGCTGCACATAAATCCATCCACTACTAGTCCTTCAGAGCCCATGGAACTGTATCAGATGCCAAGTACAACTGGGATACAAAACAAGTTAAAATATTCTGATTTACATAATATACAATGACCACACAGAGAAACTCTGTTTAAATTACTCTTTTAACCACCTAACAATAATTTAATTATTATTAACTTTTATTTCCAATACCAACTCTATTTTTTTTAATAGTTTTTTGAATTGCAGGTCCCACACCAACTTTCCTTTTGGTAGCTGAAATCAGAAAGAGAGCAGGGCACAGAGATTCCGACTATCCACAGCATGGAGTAAGTAACAGGTGTCTTGATGAGTCTATCTCTGGATAAAGATCCAACGAGGCACAGGACTTTGCTCAGACAGAATAAGTTATAATTAAACACTTCTTCCAGTAAGTAAATTATTCCTTATTGTTTGACAATGAAATGCAAAATCACTAAATGCATCCACCTATTTAGCCAACTAACGTACCTTAGTTTATTAGGCCTTAGGCCTTTTTTACCGACTTCTATTAAATAAGTTTACAACCTTTCAACTACCATACCGGATAAAAATCAATTCTTCAAAGTTTTCAAATACTGTAATTAGAAATCCTCTGTATCCATTCATACCGTTATCTATAAATAGCAAACAGTGAAAAGACTATACCCTTAATTTTCTCTAGATATACTGAAAACACACTGTTGATTGAAAAAGTAATCACTTCACAAGTAGTGAAGGAGAAAGTATTAGCTCTCTGGAACAAGACATGGCAAAAATTTCAGCTGACTTGACAAAATAGGTTTCCTTGAGGCTTGCTCATATCACCATTCTCTGTTATATTTTCTGACTTAATCCTGAATAAAACAGCTAAGAGACTACTTGACATATAACATATTGAAATTTAACATTCTTTAAGAATAAAAGTTTTTGTAAAGTTTAATAACTGAAGTATTGGAGCTCTTCCCACTGTAATAAATGGACATAAAAGAAAAAGGAAGCACACAAGCTTGCGTCTCCATATTTAAGCTACTGATTTTGTGACTGCCTGACTCCTCAGAGAACGAACAGAAGTCTAACTGAAATTACATGTGGCAGCCTCTGTTGCATTAAGGCTACAGAAATATGGCAGAGAATGAACCTTCCTGGTGTTCCAGGTGGACTTCAAAGACCACAGGGCTGGGTGCCACTAGGCTTGATTTCTGATTAATTCAGCACTAGGTCTGGTTGTGATCAGGAACATCCACAATCCAGATTGACCAATAGTGCAGCTCATTGAAGCAACAGGAGGCAGCTTCAGGATTGCCAGTGAGCAATGCACTAACCACAGAGTGTTAATACGTGTCATCACAGAAAGTAATAGTAACAGAGATCTGTTAGCACTATAAACAGCTATATTAATATATTTTAATAAATACTCTTATATACTAATAAATATCCATATATATTAATACACACTCAGCTATAATAATAAATATTCCCAAACATTAATAAATATTCATATGTGTGTGTGAATAAATATTTCTGGGTCTGCTCCAATGCAACTGGGAGGTACAAAACCCACTTAAATTGTGCCCCTTCAGGGAAGGACAGACAATGTCTGTCAACTTATCCCAAGCAAGCAGAGCTGTTTTCCCTCTCTGTCTTTTGTCTCAAAATACCCCTTCTATATTATAATTCCCAAAAGGAGTAATTTCATATTACAGGTGGGGTTGTGGTGACTGTGGTCTTACACAGACATGTTCTCTTTTCACCTGTATTCCTAGGAGTGTGAAAATTACTATGCAAACAGGACTTAATGAAGAGCTTAGTAACTTTTGGTCAGAATTTACAGTTGATACAAAAGGTAAAATAAACACTTTAGTCCATCTGCTGGGGTGGCAGTAAATGCTCTCTGACCAGTCTCCCTGGTGGTCTTTGAGCACATCCTTATCTCCATAAAGAAAACAGACTTTTAGCAAGGCTTGGAGAGTGGGGCTAATGGCTGGTGCAGGTGCTCCTCTGTACTCTACTGGAACAACACAGGGCCATCTGCCCTCCGCTTCACTCCAGACATTGCTCCATCCTTAGACCTTGCTTGAGCCAGGCACAAGAGCAGCCACAGAGCAGACCAGCTCATAGTTTTCTCAGCCATATTTGTAACTTCTTCAAGGACTTAAGGCAACACTGTAGCAAGTCTGCCCACTTACGGCAACCTCCACCTCCTTTTCCTTCTCTGTAGTTGTGGACATTTTCCAGCAAAATAATTATTTTTATGGCCATGTCTTATCTAAGAGAAACACCCAAAGAGGAGGTGAAATGCTATCATTCCCTACAGATAGATACACATAAATATATTAATATACACACACGTTCTACTAAATATTCAATAAACTAGCAATCTGGAAACTGCCCCTGTTCTATTTAAATTAAACTTCTGGTACTCTGATGTATGATGTACATGACAATATTGAAAAATTCAACAAGGTACTAAACTAAATTAAGACTAGGTATGCAATTCCTAAAAAACCTACATTGAAAAAGGTATCACTACATAACACATAGCTTAAAGAAATTGTATGTTTCCACAATTTGTCTAGTTCTAATGCAGCACAGAAACATTAGTACTAAAACAATTATTTGGAAAGCTTCAAGAAAAATAGAATTATAAAAGCTACACTTTAACACATTTTATTTATTAGCTTCTTTTGTCCACAAGAAAGTATTGGTTTCACAGCTACTCTAAATTTTTCAAGAATGTGTTTTGAAGAACAGTGTGTCAGAGTTTGAGAATGCTCCAGAGAAGCGAGCTTGGTCCAAGGGACATACTCATGACTCTCCAAGAGTCAGTTTAAATTATGTGAGTTTCATTTAAGCCAAATTGGGGAATTAAATCATAAAAGAAAGCAATGGAGATACACTCTTTGATACAATAAAACAATACTTCTCTAAAAATAAAATTAAATCCTCAGGAGTGAATTTTATACGTACCTTGTACAATCCAATGCCAGGATCAATGAGAAATGAGCGAGATGATGTAGATGGCTGACTGGGTGATCCACTGTTTGCTTTTTTGACTTTGTTCTTGCAGTTGGAAACAGCACAGGGATTGACTTCTCCATCCTGATCTGTCACAGATGCAGTGGTAGCAGCTTCAGAATCAGAACGTATCAAAAGCTGAACTATGTCATTTAGTCCAACATTGTAGTCAAATAAAGTGTGTCCATCTTCAAGCTGTGAAAAATAAATGTGTACTTGTAAAACTCTACCTTAAGGTACGTAAGCAGTTTTTAAATCTTCTTTTTATAGACAATAATTGCACAGACCAGAAAAGGCAAGCCATACCTTACTAATAATTAAAAACCTATGTCTTGAGTATATGAAAACACAAACTCCTCAAGCTAATTGGAGCCATAATTTCATTCAATGAAAATCACTGGAAGGCTTAAAACTAGATACAAACATTTCTACAGACCAATGTTACCTACCTTCAACTAAGATAAAAAACACCAAAAAATAACAAGTTGTGCACTAGGAAATACAAGAAGGAGTACTGCTGCTTTGCTCAGTTCAATACCCTTAATGACCTAGAGCATCTTCGAAGCAGAGATTTGATTCACCTGAAAATATAGTGCATTGCTTTGAAATAGCAAAATTAGTATTAGTAACACTTTACTTCACACTGCAGTGGGAGAGAAACATGTATGACTAAAAAACTCACGTCTTTCCAAACTATTCTATCAACAAAAAAATCTAGCCCTTTTATCTAGCCCTTTTCTCAAGAACAGGTGTTATTTTTAACACTAGTTAATGTTTCATAAATATTTTCAAACAGAACAGCTTTTATAAGCTTATGGGCAGTATCTGTACAACAAGAAAAAGGGGGCAAGAAGGAACAGAAAGAAAAAAAAGGAGCACCTCTCCAGTTTCTCACTAATAGTTTTCTCTAACATTCAAATGTTCTCAGAATCGACAAAACTGGAATCCATCTTTCTATCTCCATCCCTCTGATTTTTCAAAACAACTCTAAAGGGCAGAGGACCATTATGAACAGAAGATGACAGTCAACCAATGAACCAGTTCTTCCATGAACTTAAAATCTTGCAAAAAAAATTAACTCTCCTTACTGCTGATAACTACTGTACCCACAGTCGGGACCTGTAAACAGGAGTATTCATAGTTTGAGTCAAAGCAATTGAAGCTGACAAGCTGTCTGATCAACAGCTACAGGAAAGAATCTTACTCAGCTGCCCATTTTCAAACCAGTTCAACACACAGCACACAGAACCATACTGAAGATTTTCATGCTGTAACTATTAAAGAAATGCAAGTCCCAAAGCAGATATCTCCAGTAGCTGTGATTGTCCAGGTGACTACCAACACCACCTCATATGCCTGGGCCTTCTTCATACTGAGAAGCAAGGTGCTTAAGTAACCTTTTCCATCCCACCATGCCATAACTTCCTACACTTTCGACAACTCTTTCACAGAGGGCATAGAAATGTTCTTGCAGTCCTATTACAATCCAGATTCGTGGGCTTTTCATATCACAAGCATTTTCACTGTTTATAAGCTTAAAGCATTATTCTTGTATCGAAAATACAAATAAACCCAAACCAAAGACAAATAATAATACTGCAAAAACACATTGGAGGGGATATCCACATTGCTACTGCTTCTGATCACTATTCCAGCCACATTTAAGATCAAGCTCCTCCTAAGTGATTTTTCTTGGTAGCAAAATAGTTAAGAAGTTCAGCAGTACATCTGAAAAAGAGACCAATTCTGAAATAATGAATAAATTGGATGTTACTGGAGACACATAACTTCTCCATTTTTCTGTTCCAACTGGACTGTACAGGCTGTGGCAGACATTACCGTGCAGTTCCTAGAATCCTGTGGCATGAGGAAATCTTCTGAACGCTAATGCATTGGAGAAAAAAATTACAATTTTCCTCCTGGTAGACCAAAGGTATGCAAGCAACATGCAGATGAGAGCTTTGCTCTCCTGCCGTTGTTCCTGCTCTCTGTACAGGCTGACAGAGAAATATTTTGAGGTACAGCAGTTTAAAATTCAAAGTTAATCCAGTAAAGATGTAAATCTGAAAGCCCTGAATTATCCACAAGAGCTAGGTAAATGTCTTGTGTCTAGTCTTTGCAATCTATTCTTCAGTTATGATTTCAGATTGAGTTACATTATTAATCCACAAGTAAGTCCTTCCTATTAGCATGAACAGTAAAAAAAACCCCCAACTTTAAAGAAAAGAGGGGGGAAAAAGGAATCTGTCCAGAAATGGTTATATTTAACATACACAGAAACAAAGACATAACAAGGCAAGGCCTTGAGTAAAAAGCTGCCTTCCCTAACAACACACATACATACCACCATGCCCAGACTACCTCTTCCTGCACAACAGTAAGACAAGTCTCCCCTCTCTGCAGGCATTCAAAGCCTACTGGGACATGTTCCTACTAACCTGTTCAAAGTTGCCCTGCCTTCGTGGGTGTGAGTTGGACTAGATGACCTCCAGAGGTCCCTACCAACCTTAAATATTCTGTCATTTGGTGAAGTCAGCTTTGATGAACATAAACTAAATGGTCAGCCAAATAATCTGATAATTGCAAAGTTGTCTAATTTATAGAATAAATGTATAAAAAATTAGACTATTAAAGGCTTGAGAAAGTGTTGGATGGTGGCATCCATAGGGTAGTGGTCAATGGCTCAAAGTCGAAATCTTATTTAATTAATGTTCATTAATGATGCAGACAATGGGATTGAGTGCACTCTCAGCAAGTTTGCAGATGACACCAAGATGACTGATGCAGTTGACACACCTGATGGATGGGATGTCCAGAGGGACCTGGACAGGCTGGAGAAGTGGGTCCATGGGAATCTCATGAGGTTTAATAAGACCAAGTGTAAGGTGCTGCACCTCGGTCATTGCAATCCCCCAATACCAACACAAGGCTGGGGATGAAGAGATCAGAGCAGCCCTGCCCAGAAGGACTTGAGGGTGCTGGTGGCTGAGAGGCCGGACATGACCCAGCCATGGGCACTCACAGCCCAGAAAGCCACACGTGTCCTGGGCTGCATCCAGAGCAGGGTGGGCAGCAGGGCCAGGAGGGGATTCTGCCCCTCTGCTCTGCTCTGCTGAGACCCCACCTGCAGAGCTGCATCAGCTCTGGGGTACCAGCACAGGAAGGACATGGAACTGTTGGAATGAGTCCAGAGGAGACCAGAAACATGATTGGAGGGATGGAGATGAAGCATCTCACCTACGAGGAAATTGAGATTTTTCAGCTTGGAGAAGAGAAGGCTTAAAGGTCACCTAATTCCAGGTCCCAAAGGGAGCCTACTAAAAAGATGGAGAGGAATTTTTTATAAGGGCATGCAGTAAAAGAACAACAGGCAATGGCTTCAAACCTGAAAGAAAACAGGTTCAAATTAGATATCAGGAAGAAATTCTTTAGAGAGGGTGGTGAGGCACTGAAACAGGTTGCCTGGAGAAGCTCTGGATGCCCCATTCTTGTAAGTGTTCAGGGAGAGGTTGGATGNGAAACATGATTGGAGGGATGGAGATGAAGCATCTCACCTACGAGGAAATTGAGATTTTTCAGCTTGGAGAAGAGAAGGCTTAAAGGTCACCTAATTCCAGGTCCCAAAGGGAGCCTACTAAAAAGATGGAGAGGAATTTTTTATAAGGGCATGCAGTAAAAGAACAACAGGCAATGGCTTCAAACCTGAAAGAAAACAGGTTCAAATTAGATATCAGGAAGAAATTCTTTAGAGAGGGTGGTGAGGCACTGAAACAGGTTGCCTGGAGAAGCTCTGGATGCCCCATTCTTGTAAGTGTTCAGGGAGAGGTTGGATGGGGCTTTAAGCAATCTGGTCTGTGAAAGGTGTTCCTTCCTGCCCATGGCAGGGCATTTGGAATGAGATGATCTTTACAGTCCCTTCCAACCCAAACCATCCTATGATTTTATGATCTGCCAAAGTGATTGTGGTTTGTTTTTTCTCCTCTGTTTTTATCACTTACACTTTTTGCAGGAATATATTATGACACCAGATTATTCTATGACTAGTGAGGTCACACGTAAGTCTCAAAGCACAGTAACAGACGTAAGATTACTGTAAGCACACTTTATATGAGGCAGGTTGTAGTGTCTGGCGATGTGACAGGGAAAAAGCTCCTGTACAGGCAAGAAGTATGTTCCTGAGTATGAGCAACTGTATAAATTTAGACCAAGTCGGTACACTGCAACAGTGTCGCCTTCTAGAAACAAAGTAGAGTACCACAGAAACTCAACCAGTAGACTCAAGCACATGCTTTTTGACTTGAAAGAACTGATATGTGAATCTGCAAGTATACCTATGCCTAGCCATTACTTCATCACTGACAACTGAAATCAATGGAGTAACAAAGTTGGAAAACAGTGTTTAAAGAAATCCATTTCACACAGGAGACCAGAACTATATGATGGTTTTTCTTGAATGACAATACACAATTTTATCCTATTCTGCTGTATAAAGACACTAAGATTCTCTAAAAATATGTTTTCCTGGACAGCACATGAAAAGAAAAGAAACAAACATTACACATTTAATAAGCATTAAAGGTCACGTGTCAATCACAAGTTTATATATGCAAATGAGAAACAAAAGTAATCACACAAGAATCTGATAATCAATCTCCTTCAACTTCACTATGATTTCTTAGAGTGTGATTAGAATTTTACTAGCGCTTCTGATCCTACTGTTGTAAGAAAAAGATGCTTATTTTTCCTTAGCAGTAGATTTCACTTTCAGTTTCAATTCTTTTTAAAGACTGGCATGCTTCAAAAGCCTTTAGGGCTTCATTAACATATTCTGAATAAAACAACACTAAAGAGCAACTAGCTTTACTGTATCTAACAAGCTATCACTATTCTAAATACATGTAAGTTGATAAACAAACATCTTTCAAATGTATTTTCATCATCATGTGTTACAGACACTATAAACTTCAAAATGATCCTAGAGAAGGTTATTATAAATACTTAAACGTAACACAGCACTGTGCTTACACTACTACACAAGAGCAGCCACAGAAATGCAATAGCGGAATCGATACCTACCTACTATCACTGTTAGAAGAACTGTCTTGAAACATCAAGCCACAAATTACTTTAAAAGCATGTAGAAGCTGCACTTACATGAACATGAATAATCATGCAGTGTGGCATGATACTCCACTACTTGGGTAAAATAAATTGCCTGACAATTTACCAGTTACTATCACATTAACTACAAGTCCAGCAGGAGGACAATTCATTATGACTTCTACAGCATGTACAGCGACCCAAGAAAGCATATAGCATATAGCAATTCTTATATCTTAAGGTGTGATCCAGGAGTGGGGTGACCTTAATTCAGCCATTCCACTTGACAATCAAGATCTTAAATCACCATGGAAGTGTGCCTTTAAGCATCTTCTTTTCTAGGAAAATTTCTAGGAGGTTTTCTTTTCTAGGAAATGTGCCCGTATATAGCAATACAGATGAAAAACTATAATGAATGCAAAAGAGCTCTTTAATTAATAAAGTATAATGAAAAGTTAAGTGACATCAATCTTATTCTGCACAGGCATTACATGCACCTGGCAAATTTAACAGGAAATGTGTAAGAGTAAAGATCTTCAAGCTCAAGTTCAGTAAGAAACCTTGGTTAGGACTTTGTTAGGAGTTACCCAGAGGATATTAGTCTGAAGAAATCAAGAACCTGTAACTTCTAGCTGGGTACTTACTGAAAGCAAGCAAAGGGGACTTGGCAGAACTTCGTGTATTTTCCATCTTAAGCGTCATGTACAAACCTAACTTTTCCTGCCTGAAGTAGGCTGTTGGAATTAAATTCCACAGAAGCCTTCAAACATATCTCTAACCAGCACCTAGAAAACTCAAAATCAGGTCTTCAGCATGCAACAGTGAATTTTGGGCAGGACAAAAACAATTCAATAACCTTTTCTACCCAACATGGGGCCCTTAGTTTATGGACTTCATTCATTCTCAGAGTGTGCTCAGTTTGCTTATATTTTCAAAGCTGAAAGAGAATCTGACCAGTATTTTTAATTTCACATGGAAAAACTGTAACCTCCACTGGGTTCTATTCAAAAGAGTGCTTAAGGACTCTGGTATCTTTAAATACATGTATTAACCACATTCAGAATAGTAGGCACATAGTCAGGTTTTTACAGTAACTGTGTAGTGACAGTGTTCCACATGGAAGTACAGTCCTCTCAGCTACAACAGAGACAAAAGCTAAATAAAGGGGGAATCTAGGAGCAAACCACTTAAGAAAGTTACTGTCTTTACAGATTTAATATAAGCTGACTTCAAGTGTATGCAACTCCAGGAGATCCACTTCCTCCTCAAGCAACTGTAGTTTTAACATTATTTGTTACAGGCTCCATACAGTCTGCTCTGTCAAAAAAAATTTTGTCTGATGATCATTCTACTAAAACATCTCATATTCTTCTGTCACATGGGGCAGTTTTGATACCATCAGTGATGTTTTTCAGACATGTATCAGGAACTGTTGAATGTCCAAGGTATTTCCAGCCCTGAACAATGCAACTCCTCAAACAATCCATTATACTAAGAGGATAAAAAGGTAAACATCTTTAAGCAGAGACTGCACATCTATGAGGTTTACAGGCTCCTTTCACATGTCTACAGCAAACCAGTTCTGAAATGTGGGCTTGGGCCTCACTATACTTCCTCCACATTTAACTGAAGTTTTTACATATATACTCTGCAAGTCATAAACACACTTTGTTCATACTGGTTTTACTCTGGTACTCCTGCAAGTTCTCTCCTAACTCTCCCCTCCTTATTTTTAGCAGAGATCTTAATACAAACCAAATAGCCATACCTACTTAGCCTTACACAAAATCTAACTACAATACAGATTTACTTTCCCAAATAGGAAATAACTTCTATCATGATTGAAAAGATATACCAAAGAAACCACGTCGCCCTCAGAAATAAAAAAATAAATCCCAGGTTAGACCTACTAGTGCTTTTTGTCCTGATTTGGATTTCATTATTTGCTGTTAAAAAACAGATGCAAATGACAGTTCATTCCCTCATTTCAAGAAGGAGAATTTACTCATAAATTAAAAAGATAAAAGATAAAACCATTGCTGTGCCTACATTCACCCAGATGAGTAGGTGAATTATCTGGACAAGCAAGTTCTCTGACAGGCTCTAGATCCATATTCCTTCAAAACAGAATACAGACGGACCACAACATTTCATAACACAGTTCATAACACAACTTATTTTCATAACCAAAGAAGTTATTAGTGTTTGGAGAATATGGTCCAAATTAGTCTCAGTTCTGTCAGTTTTTTGCCACAAGACTCACATTTTAAAGCAGCCTACAAGAACGTTTGAAGATGTGATGCCATCAAAAATCCTGACAAGGTCAAACAAACTAGTCTTTATATCAGAGAATAAGCTTCCTTTTGACTGCTTGTATGTGTTATACAACAGCTAAGGACCTACTCTGGACACAAGGAAAAAAGGCAGTCCAGTCATAACACTGGATAGTATCAAATGACTTACTATCAATTAACTGTATCTTTAAGCAGATATCATAGTCTCAGAGAGACTCCCACAGTCTCAACATAAAGCATACAGCAAAAATAATTCCTAGGTAAGAAGGCTATGGAAGCTTTCATAATCTAAAAAAGGCTTTTCTACAACTTCAGTTACAACCAAAGAGTTTGATCATACCAGAGTAAATACGCTGTGTTTGTTCAACGCTCCAAGTCTGGCATGCTATAAAAAGCCACACAACATAGGAACAAATTACAAAATCTTGCTGCTGATATGGTCTGCAATTACACAACTATCTTGGTATAAACATAATGGTAAATGTACATTAGTCATCTTCATACTCAATCAACAAGACTGCCTTTCTCTGAGAAGACATTGACACCTTTCCTGAAGCTCTGTACCTAAAATTAAGAACAAAAGCCTAAATTCTTCAATAAACAAGAAGGTTTTACACCTTTTCTACAAAACTATTTGCAGAGTGTATAGGTGGTACCAACATATTTACCTTTTTGTCTGAAATAAATACAATGCAAAATAGATTCCAGTGTACAAGATTGGTACCAACACAAAAACATCTAAAAGTCAAGAGCTGCAAGAAAAGACTTCTTGACTTTATCAGAGGATCGCGGTGAAGGCAGCTATGTTCAGTCTCAACTAATGACTTCAGGGGGTTCAAGTCTGCACCTCTCTAAAGTTAAGCTTTTTAAAAAGCAGTTATGTTTTGAAGATGATTTATTAATTTGTTACTGAGTTACAGAAAAATTGTTGATTTAGATATGGTAGTTTCTTCTTCGATGAAACTCTAAGTCCCATTAAAGGAACATTTGCTTATTAACTTCTAGCTGGAAGCAGAGCAGCAAGGTTCCTCTTCTTTTGCCACTCTAAGGAGCCTTCCAATTAAGTAAATAGAAGATCATAGTGTCTTCTGGATGCTCTTTGATGTTATTTGATACTGTCATTAAAAAATAATAAAAAAGCAAGCATGTCAAAATATATAGCTGCATAGAGATCCTCAGCAGCATGGAAAGAATCATCCATCCGTGTGCTGATTAGATGAGAAGGGTCAAGTACCTCCTGTATGATGGTATGGGCTCCTATAGCAAAGGCAACTGAAGTTCAGCAACAGTGGTGCCAGCGAGAGCAAATGGCTATCTGCAGCTTGTGAGGACACCTGTAATGAAGAACTGGTTATTATCTCAAGCTTCCATAATTAACAACAAAAATCTAAAAACCACATTAAAAAAAAAAACACAACAAAAAACACCACCAACCAAAAAAAAAAAAAAAACAACCNAATCAACTACATTGTAACATAATTTTAGACTAAAATTATTAAGAGCAGAGATTTAATTAATAGCTTTTAAAGAACAGAATTATCTCATAAATATCTGTACTATTGATATCAACATTTGATTACATATTATCATGGAAAATCCTCATCATCTGGTTGTCAGTGCAGGCCTTGCATTTTGCATCTCAGGATTTGTGAGTTCTTTATGACATAAAAAAATACCAATTTTCTAAGAACTTCCAGAATAATTTTAAAAAGCACATGTACCGAACTATCCTAACTAAATTACACGAACATGTGACTCTCAAGTGTGCAGTGTGACTCTTGGGGATGTCCTGTACAGAATGAAGAGCTGGATTCAATGATCCCTGTGGGTCCCTTCCAACTCAGTGTATTCTGTGATTCTGGCAGTAAATACACATGCCATAAAATACAGCCCTAAAGTTGGCTGCAATTTCTTAGAGGTTACACAATGCTCTTTCAGGTTCCTAATGCTTAAATAATACATACAAAACAGTATGAAGCATTCTGTTTTCACCTATGTTTCTTTGCTTTGCCTTCAGTTTGTTCAGGTGTTTTAAATAATAAAGCCAATCATATCCAAGAATGGTAAATTGCTAGCTTTAGTAGGAAAATTAGTAGTTTTACAGTAACCATTTAAGAAGTAGATGATTTCAGTAGATTTCTGCAATCATATAATAAAAACTCACTCACTGGCCTACCAAACCTACTATCAGGTAAGTTTTGAGTATACACCATAAATTCACCGTGTTGGGAATTTTGGCATGCAGTCTGATCATATCTGACCTGAAGACTCCAGATGACTCTCCTCACACTACAGAGCTACTTGTTACCAGCTTCATGAAAGAACGGCAATTACTTCCCTTCTAAGGTTTCTTCAAACTGTTTCTTTAAAACAAAAAACTTAACTTCTCCAGCTGAAGATTTCTCACCCCAGATTTCTGCCTGAAGCAGATGGGGTTTGGACAGCTTCAGCTGAAAATATTTACAATTTTCCAAGCAAAATAAAGCTGGGAAGAGTCTGTGCTAAGAAACTCAATTGTTCTATGAATAGGCTTAACACTCCCATTCCTGAGGGAAAGACTTCACAAGTATTGCTTTTCTAGCTTTCGGGAAATGCACCCAAGTTGAAAGTATTACAAAGGACTTAAACATACAGTGTACAAACCTGAAGTCTGGAAGCTTAAACTCACATGAGATTCCACCCACTACTCATCTGCCAGCCCAGGTCACCCAGAAGCTAGAGGTCTCATATAATAAAGGCATGCCCTACTGCCAGATTTTTAATTGTGTGTTCTACTGAAGCTACTTTAACCCAAGCATGTTCTCATGCAAAGCTCAAGTTCCTCCACTCCTCCTACCCCTCTATTGTTTCAGTTAAATTTTACAGAAACAAAACCCAAATACTTGACATTACAGTGTGGGTCTGACAAATTAGACTTTAAATATTCAACTTGCACAGCTAAGTAACACAATGCATACTACCATACTTCTTTGTGCACAAAAGCAGAGCTGAATTTCTTCTAGCGAAGTATGCCTGATTTGCAGCAATTTTCACCTCAAGTAAATAAATAGCTTCAATATTCTCACCTCCTCCTGCTGACTTCAGTCTCCCATGAAACAGGTTAGGAGTGGCTTCCTCACCAACAAGATTAATGACTTCAAAAGTTCTTTCAGTCACTGACTCCTACATATACTGGCAAAGAAGCCTTTTGGCTCCAATGTCTTTCTTCCCCTACTTTGGTAAGCACTATGGAAAAAACACTGAGATAATGGGGCTTTTTAACAGTAGTCATTTACAAATTTTCACCAAATTCCAATTCCAACAGGGTGGGATGGGATGATGGGAGAAGCCAACAAAAGACATTAGTTCTTATCTTCCACAAACAGTAGGTATTGCTGAAATACAAGAGTGAGCATGTTTAGTTATATGCAAAACATAAGTAGGTATTAATACTCTTCCAGTATTACAGAAAATCTTAAGCTTTCTGGTACATTTTCAAATTTAAACTTCCATGTATTTTTACTGCTCTATTTTTCCAGTATTGTAACTGAAAGAAACTAGAAATCCCACAATGACTGTAACTTGGCTCTACAGAAAATTTGCTCTGGTGGGTCAAAATGACAAGATATCTCTTTTGCTTTCATGAATAAACTGAGCATTTTTATTCTCAAGAACAGCTTCACATGCTTTCCAATTAGGAGAAAGAATATGCTGCTGGGAATCAGATAGTCATCTTGCTTTTCTGAATTCCTCTAAGAATGAGTTTACTCAAAGTTAACATATAATACAGAAAACATTAGATGTGGATAGTCTGTAGTGGGGTAAGATTAAATATGTTTTATTCCAGCATAAGGAAATATTTGTAATATTTATAAGGCCCTACAGGAAAATCCTTCCAGATAATGATCCACCATCTTCAAGAGGGAAAACAAGAGACATCACTACAGGTTTCTACGTTCAGTAGACTTCTCTGGCTAACTGCAGCGTTAAGAATAAAAACAACTTTCTCGGAAAGTTTCACCTCAATCTAGAGGTGACTTGAGTTCTGTGGCTAGTAGAGCCATTCAGCTCTGCAGAAATGAGGAGCCTCAGAGAGCATAGGATGCTCTGCACGTGTTATCAAGTAACACAATCTTGGTCGATCTTCAGTATCACATGTGAATGGTAGGTCCTTCTGGCAGTAAAAGATGCCAACCTATTCAACAAAGTAGTGCTATCCCTGGCATTTATGAAGAAAAAAACCCCAAAACTACAGTAATGCAAAGTACATTAATGGCAACACTAGGTTTCCTCCAGTAGTTCTAGGGTATTTTAACCCTTAAAAACAGGCATGAGAAGTACTGACCACTTAAGTTCTTGCATTTGTCTTTGAAGATCAGACAACAGCAAACTACAGTATAGCACATGAACTACATTAACTGGACACAGACACTCCTAAAAAACCGCAAAATTATGGCTCCAGCTCAGAATTGTTGAAATTGTTCTCTACTGCAAGCTAAGAACACGATGCTGTTGAAATTGAGCCCATAAACAATGACTCACTTAGGTTTCTACATCCTTATAACCTCATATACCTCCCATTTTTAGGACGGCATTACTTAGCCAGGCTTCCCACCACTTGCAAGATCGAAGGATTTCTAGAAGTTCCCAGAGAGACTACAGTAAGCAGCATTCAGTAGCAGGATCACGGTTCTACTAGCAGACTGTATGGATTTAACCATACTGAGTGCTAACCAGATAAAATAAGAAAAGGATTTCACCTAGATAATATTTTTTACAACACACAACAATCTTCAGGGTTTTTTTAAGTTTTCACTTCAGTATTCTCCTTTCTGTTCATCTCACATTTAACTAAAGTGACCTTTCTTATTCTTAATATTAAAATAAATATTATTATATTTTATCACAGCCCTAAGAGAATTAAGTTATTTCATTTCATGTTCTCAACATCTTGCACAGTTTTACTTGTGCAAGAGCAACCCTTCTGATCTTTTTTCTTATGAGCACCATGGAAACAGAAAAGCAACCCATAATCAAGAAGCAAACTTCAGAATTAATTATGGTAATTACAAGAAAATTAACATTTATGCGGAGTGAAACTATAAAAAACAATTCCCTAACTCTTCACTGAACATGATCCCAACTGTGTCCTAAACTGGGTATACTAAATACCAAACCCACAAATGCTGCTTATGTAGGCAACTTCAGCTATAATATTTCACTATCCCGTTTTCTCAAGCAAGACATCTGTTAACTAAATGTTCACACTAATGGGTCCGGCCACTGTCAGATTACACAGAAAAGCACAACTCATTACAGGCTCATCTTTCCTGCTTCTCAGATAAAGAATGTGGGGTAAAAACCTCAGGTTTGTCCCAGAGAAACATCTATACTCAAAGAAGTGTGGTAGCACAGAACAAAGCTAAGCAAGTTACACAACTCCAAGACTCATGTTCCTTGATTTGGCCCCTTCATAAAACCACATATTGTACAAAATGTTCCTTAGAGACCAGCCCTCACAAGTGCTCACTGTCACTAATCTGTAGAACACAAAAATCTTGTCATTTGCTATTGGTTCAAAATCTAGGCTTAGGATCTAGCCTGTAATGCTTGCCTCCTGGTAAACATGAAATTTCTATTTTTTAAAGTTTTTTCCACGTGTTTGTAAAGATACACACTTTATCCTCTTTTGAGGCAGAAATGTCACTGCCCTGCATTACTCAGCTTAGGTGAAAGCTTCAAGACTCATCTGCTGTAAGAAGATGCATCTTCGGAGTCACTTTCCCTGAAATGTACCACACATTCCCTGCCTTTCGCGTCAGGTAATAGCTATGCTTCACTTTCACTACTCGTAGTTTACGCAACGCGGCTTGAAAGGTTACACCCATCAGCAAAGTTACAGCCTGAGGCGACCTATTCGGAGCATAAATCTTTCCGTCACCTCAGGGGAGGGGAGGTACCACCTCACGGAACTCTTACAGGCAGTCACCCCTGCCATAGCCGGCTTCCCGTAGTAGGGATGAAGCGCCTCGCTGAACTACCAGCGGCCGCCCCTATCCCGCCCGGGACACGCCGGGACCCACAAGTCGAGGACACCGTGGCACCAAAAGTTCTGCCCGCGCCAATGAACCCCGCGCCGCCGCCTCTCCCGGCCCTGACACGTGCGGACCCGGGGCGGCGTTCTCCCTGGAAGCCGCTCGCGGTCGGCCCTCTTCCCGCCCTGCCGCGATGCGGCGGAGCAGCTCCCTCCTTCCCCCGCATCCCTCCAGCTACTCTGTCACTTGGGCACGATGAAGGCGGGAGCCGAGGGAGGAGCCTCCCGCCGCTCAGGTGGGAAAACAAACACACAAAGGGGTCCCAACAGGACCCGGTGAGAGGCTTTACTCCCTGGGATTTTTACTTCATCGGGGAAAACGGGGGTCCCGGAGCATTCTGTCAGGGCGGGCTCCCCACTGCCCTCCCTTCCCCCCAGACCCAGGAGTAAACAAAAGCGGGAGCTCATAGAACGACACATGGGTGGAGACGGGGACCCCTGAGCCGCACAAAGAACCGGGCCCGGGATTAGGGGAGACCCCCGAGGGTCCACCTGCACAGGGGAGTTCCCGCCTCACCTGCTTGCCCCGGTAGAAGAGCCGCTGGCGGTCGGGGCTCACGCGGAAGGTCTCCTCGATCTTCTCCCGCAGGCACTCGATCTTGGTGAGGCGGCTCAGGTCGTCGATGGTCTGGGTCTCCGCGCCGTCGATGGTGCGGACCTGGATCCACATGGTGCGCGTCCTCCCGCCCGCTCGGCCGGCCGCGGGCAAAGGAGGGGAGACCCAGGCAGGGGGTGAGAACCGGGTCCGCTCCGCCTGCGAGCGCCCGCGGCGTGGGAGGTGCAGGGGAGGGATCCGGACGCTACCCCGCTCTTTGTTTG
>VWZP01000213.1:257370-318001 GCA_013396995.1 Dicaeum eximium
CGCATTTGGGTCTCTGTATTTTTCTGCATTGGAGATTTCTGCTAATTACCACCCGGCAAATCTGGAGGTCCATAGCTATTGTGGGCTAGCCATGTTGGGCAGCTAGGCCCCACACATTCCTTTGGTCACTCTGTCACAGGAAGGTGGAGAACAAAGAAAGAAGGTTGAAAGTGAGAAAATGGGCATTTAAATAGCAACAGCTTAATTAAAACTGTTCAAATCTAGTTAAAACCAAAAGCTGTGCACACAAAGCAAAATGAGGAAGTATTTCAGTACATAAAATTGACAGGCGCCTGTGCATTTATCCATTTCTACAGAACCAGAGCTTTGTCGTGTTTAAAGGTTGCTTAGGAAGCCAAGAACCTTAACTCCTAATACCCTGCTCTTTCTCCTTCTTATCCCCGGTCTCATTGCTGACTGTGACACCAAGTGGTCTGGGATGTCACCAGACTTCCCCACTGGGTTCCTTCCTAGCTTGGTGAACTCCTGCAGCCTACCCACTGGCAGTGTTGTCCCAAATGCAGGTTCTTCTATCTGTTATGTAAGAAGCCAACCCATAAGAGATATTTGTTTATTTCATGTTTGTGCAGAGGTCAACCCACAAAACCAGCTACGGTCAGGCTGAAAATTTCTACTTTCATAACACAGAAGTACACGCATACCTAATTTCTAATTGCCTATTTAATTAATGCCTATTTAATAACTATTGAACTCGAAGAAGGGAGATTTAGGTTAGATATATAGAAGAAATTCTTTACTGTGGGGGTGTTTAGACAGTACAGGTTGCCCAGAGTAGTTGTGGATACTCCATCCCTGGAAGTGTTCACAGCCAGGTTGGATGGGGCATTGAGGAACCTGGTCTAGTGGAGGTCCTCTTGCCCACCGCAGGAAAACTGAAACTAGATGGTTTTTGTAGTCCCTTCCAAACCAAACCATTTTATGATTCTATGATCTTTTGCCCTTTTTGATGTAAAGACGGGATGTATTTTAAATTTACTGCTCATGTTCAGTGTGTGAGGGACTTCAGCTAGCCTAAACTTTAGAGGCATGGTTTTCATGCCTCTAAATAATAAGCTAAGTTAATCTAAATGACATGGGTTTAGATTATTTTGCTAACTATTTTACTTAATAGTAAAATTTATTATATACTATCAGACAGTTTACTACTTATTTGAGTCTTTATGATAATTGTTGTTCTCAGTTATTCGCTCTGCAAAATCTTTTCCTTAAATTATTCATCATTCATGATTCTCCCCATTGAGACCCAAATTTTTCGATCTGAATATGAGACCATTTGAGCCTCATTTGTTTTATCAAAAAACATCTCCTCTTGTTTTCTCTCAAATTCCAAGGGATTTCCCCATGCCAGCAACTCCCACTGTATCTTTTCTCTTGTAATTATGGTAGCACCCCTCTTACTGTTCTTCATACTAATGAAATTTGAGAATAATTTTGCATTTATACTAGCCATCATCATATTGAGTATGTTCTAGAAAATACATTTTTACATGCTTCCATATGTTTATGCATACACTTAAGACACAATAAGTACCACTAGTAAAAAGATAAATAATCAGCACAATTGTTTCAGCTACCCTTTATTTGGTAACCATGCTTTTTACCATATTACATGTGAGTCACTTAAAGAATGTGGTAACTCATTGCCACCCCCTGCTCCTAGGATCAAAAAGGGCACTGCATTCGGGTCTGCAGGCTAAATAGAACAATTTCCTTGTCACAGTCCAGATCCATCTGATCTATCTCCTTGGTCTAGACATTTCCTTTTTAAATTCTTCACCAAAATCAGCCTTTGATGACATAAATGCATGGTTTGCCTGTGACATTTGCCAAGATATACAAATAAACTCTGTGGTCACATATCAAAAACCATCTGAAGGGTAGAGAGCCACATTCTTTGCAGAGCTGACCTTTTCTGTTATATTACAGAGCACCAGGAAGGTGGTGAGGTTTTTGCAGCTGTTAATGCAATTTACAAACCTTACTCACCTCTCTGCTGGGAAAGATCCCTTCACTTTCATCTCTACTGCAGGGAAATTTCCTTTAATTCTCAACTTAGACAGCTGGACAGCAAATGCAGGGTCCTGCACCGAGGGAGAAATAACTCTATGCACCATTGCAGGCTGGGGGCTACCTTCTGGAAAGTATCTCTAAGAAGGAGCTGGGAATCCTGCTGAACAATTTTTACTAAAATGTGGTAAAAATAAAAGCTCCTTAACACCCTTGTAGCATTAAGAAACAGGCATTCTTTATTCAGCCAGATGCACAAAGGGTTGTGTCCTCTGAAATGTTGTGCAAGCTGAGTATAGAAAAAGCTCCTGTTTTGCATAATATTCATTGATTTTCCCAGAATAAACATACATATGATAATAATTTCCCTAAAAACATTAATATATGTTCCCTCCCCTTTGCACTCTGTCCTGGGAGGGGTTTCCTTGGTGGTCCCTGGTGGTCACTGACCCCAAAGTCATACCTGACCACCTGGTGAACTGGTAAAAAGTTGGCACAACTGGGCTGGTTGCTTTCCAGTTCTTCTTCCTACAGAATAAGTATTGTGCACTTCCACAGGCCAGTGGTTTTTGAAGAATAAGCATTGTATTAACCCACCAGGTACAAACAGTTTTTCATCTGGGAACTTTTCCGCCTTTTGAGGGTTGTGAAGCTTGGCTTCCCTTTGAGCCCTTGAAGCCCCACCTTGCTTTCTTACTAACATCATCTAAGTTCCTTGTGTTGCATGAGAAATCATGTTTTTTCAGCAGCTTAAAGCAAGCATCATAATCACAATTATTAATATGATCACAATTATATTTTGCAAAAGTGAGGCCCACCAACGAGTCAGAGAAAATCCAAGTCCTTTAAATAGGTTATTCAACCAGTTACTTTCTAATCCTGCCCTTAATTCTCTTCAAGATCCATCAATATTATCCTCTTTATCTAATCATCCAGTTAAACAGTCACATTTGGAATGTGCACTCAACTATTGTTTAAATTCAAGCAAGAACATACTCCATGTAACAGCAATAGATCTAAAGCCAATCTGTTTTGTCTGGTCATTTTAGCTGTGGCTTGCAACTGCTCATTTATTTCAGCAAACCCCAAATGAGTTACATGTGCTAAAGTTTCCATTTGTAGAGTCAAATTGCGTATAGCTAGCCTATTCCTAAAGGTAGATAATTGAGGAGTAAGATAGAATCTGAAGTCCATCTCACTACAGTCTGCATATTGGGATGTTTCCAAGTTCCATCATGTTTAACTTCTCCCCATAGCTGGGTTCCCAGTGGTGACTCCTTCCACAAGGGACAGAACATTAGTACTTCTAATGTCCACTGTGCTCTCAATTCTTCTAATGGTTAATGAGTGGTCCAAATTCCATTACTTCTTACCTATGCTGTGGGTCCTAATGATTTTACGATGTCCTGCTGACAATCTATATCTCTCCAAGTCTCATTGTTTGTTAGGTGAGACCAGGTGTCATTAAGAAAGGGAGAATAATTTCCACAAACACATCCCAGCCTTAGAGCCTGTGCCAGAGACATGAGCTGCTGTACCTCATGATTCCTACTGATGCAAGCAGATATTTGAGTGCAATTCCAGTTTTCCTTTCTATTTCTGTATTTCCCAAAGTGTTTCCTGATGTTTTAGTTCCATTATCTTATACTTTAATTGTGAAGGTACAATTACGTGCCCACATGAGGTTACCAATCAGCTGCTGGGATTTTCCATAACTTTTAATGATAGGGCTAACTGCCTATCCTGATTACTATAATTTGGTTCTTGGAGTTTCAACTTTTTGCTAGGTATATTTCAGCTACCTCTTTGGCTGTTTTGTCAGCTAATTGATTCCCTGTATTAACTGGGGAGTTTCCAAACTGGTTGATTGTGGGAATGCAGCCAGCTGGGATAAATGGTGGTTTAGCCTCGGTAGCATATACAGGAGGCATCTGCCTGAGGCCATGGGAAGCAGGGTATTGAAAGGGAAAAATCTAGTCAGGTCATGGCAAGAACAATATGGTCATGGGAGTTAGTATGTTAATGGTTTGTTAATAGAACTATTCTATATTAAGTCATGTTTCTGGTTCTTGTTCTCAGTTGGTTCAAAACTTGTCACATATAAGGTCATGTTCTGAGTTCGCGTTTGTGATTGGACCCTTACCCTCAGAATACCCCTATATCTTGTTGTGTTTGTCACACCCCCGTCTTTGGATCTTGCCCCTAAGACTGTGTGGTTTCTACATTTGTTATTTTGCTGTTAATGATCTTTGGTTTTGGGCTAGTTCATCGCACCAGTTCCTCTATATTATGCCATGCTTCCCCCGGCCAAGCCAGACTGGGGATCACAGTGAGCCAGCCTGCAGCAGTTGATGGGCTTCACAAGTGCATTACAGCTTTTCCAGACTCTGTAGTAGTTAACTAATTTCTTTTTTATACTTCATAGGCGACCCATGTGACTGTAACAATCCCTTTTCCTTTCATATGGCCCCATGGGCATGTATTATTCCAAAACGGTATTTTAAATCAGTCCATATGTTTAGTCTCTGCCAGCACTAAGTATAAAGCCATTAATTCCATTTTTTGTGCTGATGTCTTCTTAAATAAAGCCTGGACTTCTATTACCTGGGTCAAGGTTACCATTGCATACTCAGCTGCCCATCTTCTATTTCATACCATGCTGCTCCCACCAGTGTATATCTCCAGTTCTGGGTCCTCGGTAGGATCACTATTGAGGTCCAGTCTTAGGTTCAACGTTGTCCCGATTCAGTAAGGCAACTTGGTATTTTAGCATCTTGCTAAGAAGGGTCATAGATCTTGTACAATTCTTGGCTCCAGAGTGTGACAAATGGCTTCCTTTTGGCTGCTTCCCAAGGCTTTTTGGCTGCTTTTTCCTTGCAACATAACAACACCAAGTTATATTGCTGCTTCACTTTTTTTCCTATTTGTGCCATTTTCTTTGATATCCTGTATCCAGATTGTGTAAGAAATTTATCAAACTTATAGTAGCACTGAGGCACTTCCTTCATTGGTTGCTGGCAGAATATCATCTATACATTGTAGTAAAATTCTGTTCATGTTTTCTTTTTCCAGCTTTCCACTTTCTTTTGCCAGCTGCTTGCCAGACATAGTGGGGCTGTTTTGAAGCCCTGAGATAGCAGAATCCATGCTAGCTGAACCTTGTACCCAGGGTTTGGATTCTCCCACTCAGAATCGAACAACTCTCCAACTTTGATCATTCAAGCATCTCAGTTATGCATACCAATGGGGTTACAGCACTCCCTACCTCCTCTGGGATTTCTTCTACCTTGTTGGATTCCTGTAACATAAAAATCTTTCTCTCAATGAGTTTTCATTCAGGTATTTGAATTCATATTTCCTCATCCAGGAAAGTTATTTGATTATTCAATTTTTCCAAAAAATCTCTCCTCAACAAGGGAATTGGGCATCCAGGCTTATACAAAAATGTCCCCCAGTGTTTTCTTAATTTAAATGTAACAGTTGTGGAAAAAAAAGGCCTGTTCTCTTTCCTCTCTCTCATGCCCACAACACTGGTTCCAACTGAAGTTTTCCTCTGCATGTATTCAGAACCAAATAAGGTGCTCCTATATAAAGTTTTAAAAATTACCTCTTCATTCGCCAGGAATAATGTAACCAGGGCCTCAGCTGAGGATGATTTCTCTGGTCTCTTTCAGGGGAATTCTTCATTTATCGTCATGAGCCTGATGATTTGAAGAGCTAGGTTTAGGTTTCCTGTCTGATTTCCCCTGGCTTGGGAGCACTCCTTTTTCCAATGCCCCTTTTTCAAACTGTCAAAGTATACTTCGGCCACCAATTATTACAATACTCAACCAATTGCTTCCAAGTGGGCAGGGTTTTTGAGCCAATGTCTTGTAAAAAATAAGCATTGGATTACCACACTAGGTGCAAATGATTTTTTATCTGTCAACACAACAAGATGTCCATGAGCCAGCAGTGTGCCCCTGTGGCTAAGGACAGTGCTACCCTGGGGTACATTAGGAAGAGCATTGCCAGCAGGTTGAGGAAGGTGATCCTGCTTCTCTACTAAGCCCTGACAAAGCTGCATCTGGAGTGCTGCGTCCAGTTCTGAGCTACTCAGTACAGGACAGACATGAGGCTCCTGGAGCAGGTCCAGTGGAGGGTGACTAAGATGATTAAGGGACTGAAGCAACTCTGTTATGATGAAAGGTTGAAAGAGCTGGGTATATTTAGTCTAGAAAACAGACGACTGAGAGGAGACATCATCAATGTCTGTAAGTATCTGAAGGGGAGGTGCCAAGAAGGTGGAGCCAGCCTCTTCTCAGCAATGCCAAGGAATAGGACAAGAGATAATGTGCAGGAACAGATGCACAGAAAGTTCCATCTGAATATGAGGAAGATCTTCTGTACTGTGTGATTGACCACTCACTAGAGAAGATTGCCAAGAGAGGTTTTGTAGTCTCCCTCACTGGCGATATTCAGGAACCATCTGGACACACTCCTGTGCCATGTGCTCTAGGATCGTCTACTTCAGCAGAGAGGTTGGACCGGATGTCCCACTGTGCTCCCTTCCNGCCCCTGTGGCTAAGGACAGTGCTACCCTGGGGTACATTAGGAAGAGCATTGCCAGCAGGTTGAGGAAGGTGATCCTGCTTCTCTACTAAGCCCTGACAAAGCTGCATCTGGAGTGCTGCGTCCAGTTCTGAGCTACTCAGTACAGGACAGACATGAGGCTCCTGGAGCAGGTCCAGTGGAGGGTGACTAAGATGATTAAGGGACTGAAGCAACTCTGTTATGATGAAAGGTTGAAAGAGCTGGGTATATTTAGTCTAGAAAACAGACGACTGAGAGGAGACATCATCAATGTCTGTAAGTATCTGAAGGGGAGGTGCCAAGAAGGTGGAGCCAGCCTCTTCTCAGCAATGCCAAGGAATAGGACAAGAGATAATGTGCAGGAACAGATGCACAGAAAGTTCCATCTGAATATGAGGAAGATCTTCTGTACTGTGTGATTGACCACTCACTAGAGAAGATTGCCAAGAGAGGTTTTGTAGTCTCCCTCACTGGCGATATTCAGGAACCATCTGGACACACTCCTGTGCCATGTGCTCTAGGATCGTCTACTTCAGCAGAGAGGTTGGACCGGATGTCCCACTGTGCTCCCTTCCAACCTGACCCATTCTCTGATTCTGTAAAGGGCTCAAAGCCTTCATGTGCTTCCAGTTTGATCAGGCATTGTTTTATCGTCACCAGGTCCGCTCCTGATTTGCATTCTACTTTTAAGTGGAGTTATGGTGTTTGCTTTAGCTGGTTTCATTGAATCTCATAAAAGGGGGATTACCATTTTAAATATTGCCTCCTGGGTGTCATTCTCAATCATTCTCAGTCATTCTGAGGTCTGAGTCATTAGTAGACAGCTTCAAGCCTTCCATGAATTTTCTTGTGAATTGTACAGCTATATAGAGTTTTCAAAAAAAAGTCATTTGAGCATTTAACTTGCATTAATAAACCTCATCCTAACAAGGGAAGAGGATATTCTAGCATATATAGAAACTAATAAGTTTAGTGTCTCCAATTGTACACTTAATGAGTTGTAGGAATGGCTGCAAAGCTCTTCTTTCCATTGTCCCAGCAACCAGTATTTTAACTTTGCTTAGCAGACCCTTACAGATAGTTATTACTAAACATGAGACCCCTCTACAGATCAAATATCTCTTGTTTAATTCCCTGGTTTTACTGGAACTAGGGTATCTGCTGGAGATGCCTTGATATTTCCCCCCTGGTCATCTTTACTTCTTGTCAAAAAATCCTCCAATATCACAAAAATTACATCTTCTAATTAATCCATCCTACCTATAAATAATGCAAGGATTTAGGGACAAGGGAAGGCAAAAGCCTCTTTCAGACACCTGCCTAATTCCTCCTGTTTTACCTTTTCTAATGCCATTCTCTTTTCTTCCATGTAAAAAGGAATTCAGTATAGCTTACATATCTCCTCTGTTAGAATTGTAAGCAAGCACCGTAATTTCCAAAAACTTCATTCAATTTTGGTAGGAACCAAAGATCCTACCTTCTTTTGGTAGGAACCAAAAATCTTTTGCAGTTCAGCAAATCTGAAGTACTAAAAGAGACATGTGTAAAAGACTGGCAGACCCTCTGCTTCCATTGCTTGATCGAACAGTGACTGTTTTACTGGCTGGGAGTGAGTCAGACCTGATTCTGGCCCACAACAGGACTAAAATCCTCACCACCTCTCATATGCTTTTTATTTTGATATATATCCTCTTTATCCATCCCTGCTCCAATGTTATATGTGGTGGAAAGGAGGAAACTAATGCTCACACATTTCAGTTCCTCCCCTCCACAACATGCTTATTGGTTATCCTCCTCAATGCATGGCATCAACATATCTCATCCCATTTTATACTTTTTAGACTATAACCCAGAGGGCTACAGGAGGAAAAGAAAAGCAAATTATTTAGACAGCAATAATGTTCTCTTTGGGCAATGGTGGTGCTGATGAGAAAATTATGTAATGCTAAAGGGCAAACTAAGTGAGTAGCACTACATGTAGGAAGGATGGGGGTAACAGTAGCCCAAAATTTATTAAAATTATTAAAGCAAGGAAAGGAGTCAAGAATAAGAAAGTAAAACATGGGTGAAGTGAGAAAACTGCAAAGATCTAATTGGAGACAAACTCAAGAAATTAGTGACAAAAAAGCATAGAGTTGCATAGAAAAGAAAAATTTTACATGAGATAAAATTATGAGATAAGACAAAGCTAGTTTTCTTAGGAAAAAACTATAGAAGAAAAGTAAGAAATAAAATTACACAGATAAATTGAGAATGACACAATGATAAGCATGATTTTGTTTTAAAGTTGAGTTCTTTCATGATGGAGTCTTCAAAAGAAAACCATGATGCTCTTTTTGGTTTGTTTTTGAGATAAAATAGTTGAAAGTTTAAAAATATGGGATGAAAAGTGGGAACTATTAGAATGGGACCTTTGTATATGTAGGGATTTTCATAGTTTTCCATGGGTAGGTTGCTTTAGCATGAAAATAAAGATAATTGGTCATTTGAAATTATGTTTGAACTGGTATTTGAAATGCTGTCTGAATTCTTAAGAACACTATAGATTGTTTTGCAAATTTTATTTTTGCCAGTAGGAGACCTCAGTAATGACCTTAATGTGGATAAAGTAAAGGTGATAGCAAAAGAAACGAGCAATTAACTTGAAAAGGAGACAAACGTGCAGGACATATGAGAGGGGGTGGAAGAATGGAAGCATCATACCAAGCAAAGAAGGTAGAAAGAAGCCACTGGAAGAGGGAAATATGAGCCACAGTTTTAAGAATGAGCTATGCACGAGGGGCAGTCAGCCAAGAAGGAAAAGAAAGGAAATTTTTTTAAGGACTTATTTTTCTGGACAGCCTTGTAATCACTTGCAGGCAATGAGTGGATGTTTCACTATTATCAGATGTGCTGGTGGGTTTTCTGGGAAAGAGGAAAAGAAAGAAATTGAAATTGTCCTTCTACTGAGCTTAGCAGAAATGTGTCACTTATCTCCCATGAAGTCAGTGTGACTATTTCAGCATGGAAAGAAGCGGGAAAACCAGGATAGCTATCTTCATTAACCTAATTTAAACTTGATGAAAAGAACAAAAGCAAATTAAGTATAATGGTTACAGATAATGCAGAGTGCATAAGCATGGTATCCTATATGTAGGGTTGACTGTGCTTTCCGTCCTGTTGGGAGAGTTATGAAAGTCAAAAAAGTTGTGACAGAAAGAGTTCATAACATAAATATTTCTATTTGATTATAATGGGAACAGAACTGCTAACAAATCTGCCTCATTAAAAATGATAGCTGTAGCAATGTTTCTTCTGCCAGAAGAGTTGAGGCAAAAGTTGTTAGCACAAGTGTGGGCTCTGTGACAGCTGGAATGAGTTTACACTAAGCAGCCTAAGAGTTAAAGGCAACAGAGAAGTGAGTGTTTTGCCTTGATTAGAACTAATAAAAGTTCTTTTTACTTACAGTGAGAAGAGTGCCTCTGCTGAGGACCGTACAACCTCAAGCATGTGCTGCCAGTATCTGTTCATGGAGTGGTGAACTGAAAGCTCAGGGAAGTAAAATCAACCTTAATTTGCTTTCTACAGTCTGTTTTTTATATATTTGCATACAATTTTTTTCTGTGAAAAAGGTAAAAAGAAGTAAGGAGACTACATCATTCTAATAAGTCCCTTCCAGAACTGATTCAGAAGTTCAGATTGTTTCTTTACATATCTCTGCTGTTTCTAGCAAACTTGCTTTAAGAATTTAACTCAGTATATACTTTTGTCTGTTAAAATCTTCTTAAGTCCTGATAGTAAAGTTGTCAACCTTAATTATTTCAGATGCCACTAATCCTTGCAGTGAAAGCTAACATTTCATGAGATGGTAGTCTTTGCTTTGTATATTATTTAGGACCTTTTTCTTGGTTTGGATTGTTCTCGTCAATTTAAGTATCAATACGATATATTGCAGCATATAGGAATCTTTCATTTTTTAATGGAAATGTAGTGATTTTATGAAGAATGATGGGTCTTTAATTGCTAAAGATCAAAACAATTGTGCTGAGTACAGCATGCATAGTTACATAGTTTATAGTTTTAATATAAATAAATATTTTATGTGTATCATAAAACCAGTCTTCTCTAGCAAGGCAGACAAATGTTAAAGTATCAATAACTACTTGAGAAATTTAAATGGCAAGTAGTACTGTTAATGCTTAGTTGGTCAGCTGGGGGTTTGGGGGTATTAGGTATGAATACACAACTCATCATGTAAGCATAGAAGTTAGAAAATTGAGAGTAAAACTGGTCAATATTGCTCACATTTTGTTCTGTAAAAGGAAGGGGGCATATCTACTCTATGTGTTGTTGTCCATTCTTCCTCTGACTCAGAAATGGTAGTCTCTGTAAGTCTGAGCCTCTGTTTGGAAATTATATGAAAGGATGACATATATGAGATCATTTAGAGCTTTCCACAGTACCATTGTCTTTTATGCATGTGATTGTTTCTGTGTAAAACACAGAGTGGTGTAAACACAGCCTTAGCGTAGTTGTATCCAGTCCTCAAAATTTGTCTTAATCGGGAGTACAAAATCTTTAAAAATCTCCGGATAATTTGGAGCCTTACTACCTAAGATACTACCATTTCTTTACTAAATTGTCTTAGGGTGATTTTATGATGATACATTATGCCCCAATCACATGCATTGTGCCCAGAAATGGCTGCCGCAGTTTTAAGATGGACCAGGGGGTGGGAAGGGGAGCCTTGGGCTCCTGCTTGTTTTGGGTCAAACCCTCACTCTCCAGTGGGCATCGGGGTGCTGATGGGAATGCTACATTCTTTCTTTTGTTGCATTAGTTTTTGCTAGCTTGAAGCAAAAAGTTGGGCTTTTCCCCCCTTCCCCCTAGCCTGGAGGCTGTACCACCAATGCTCTCGGTGGCTTTTTGGGTTTGTTTTTTTTTTTTTTTTGCTTGAACTGTTTCAGCTTTCGCATTGTTGGGGTTTTTTTCGGTCCATCCAGGGAGCTGGTGGGACGTTGCACCAAACCCGAGACCTTGGAGAAGCTGAGCCAACAAGAGAAGATGAGCCTACCAATTTCTCCTGCTGTGAGGAGAAGACCAATGTTAGAAATCCAACAGGTTCCCAGCTGCTCAGCGAAATTTATTTCTCTCCCTTCCCCTGAGGCAGGGGGCCAGCCGCCATCTTTGCCTGCCAGCCACGCGGTGAGGTGGGGGTGGTTTATAAGGTTCAATTGTTTTTTCCTGTGCCCTATGGGTATCTTGCTTTGTTAATAAACAGTTTTACCTTCTTCTTTTTCTTTTTTTTCCCCCCACTTTCACCCACTAATGTTCATTACTCTCATTGGCAAAAGAGGATTATTGGAACCCTTCTCCTTAGAGAAAAACACTCTTTCCAGAGTGTTTTCTCCTAAAATTTGTCTCCAAACTGACACACAAGTCATCACTGTAGGATTGAAACTGTCCCATTATCTCACCACATGAGCCAGCACTGTGCCCAGGTGGCCAAGAAGGCCAGTGGCATCCTGGTTTGTGGCCAGCAGAACCAGGGCAGTCATCTTCCCTCTGTACGCAGCACTGGTGAGGCCATACCCCAAGTCCTCTGTCCAGTTTTTGGCCCCTCCCTATAGCAAAGACATTGAGGTGCTGAACTGTATCCAGAGAAGGGCAACAAAGCTGGTGAAGTGTCTGGAGGGTAAGTCCTATGAGGAGTGGCTGAAGGAGCCAGAGTTGTTTAGCCTGAAGAATGGAGAGGCTGAGGGGAGATGTTATCACTTTGTACAACTTCCTGAAAGGAGGTTGTAGCCAAGTGGGGATCACTTCCTTCTCCCCAGTAATAAGTGACAGGATAAAAGAAAATAGCCTCAGGTTGCACCAGGGGAGGTTTAGACTGGATATTAGGAAATACCTGGATGTGACAATTAGGGACATGGTTTAGTGGTGAACATGGCAGGGCTAGGTTAATAGTTGGACTCCATAATTTTAGAGGTCCTTTCCCACCTAAACAATTCTGTAAGTTTACTTCATCAACTGAAGTAATTTCAAGTTCCAGTTCTTCTCTAAACTCAATACAATGGCATCATGTTTAACCAAACAGTGATTTCTTGTGGATCCAGGTATGACTGTAGGTTAACAGTGTCTCATCAGCAAAAACAACAGTATTAACCCTAATTCTTAGACCAGCTCCCAGTAAAACAGCACTAAGCAGCACTAATAACAGCACTAACAGCTCATCATTCCTAAAGCTTATTCCCAGATTAATATAAGTATAACCCTAGTACATCAAAATCTGCAAGTGCAAAGACTAGAAATAGCACATGTCAGGACATTAGTTTCAGGTCTAAACCTAGGCTCAATGACATGACTCCATAGTTTATAGTATTAGTGTGGGTTACAGTCTGTTTAGCAGTCTGTTTCTAGGTCTTTTGTAGTTATAATATTTTATAAGTTTCTTGGGTGCAAACTCGCTGAATTTTTCCTTCCATGGGAAAGCTCACTTCTCAGCACATTTTTGATAAACATATCTCTGGGCTGTGTGTTTTTCAAGGACAGGTGGTGTTTAGCTGCCCTGTCTCCCACATGGGGGATGGGAGCCTTCTTTTTCTTAACTGATGATATGGACAATTGTTTATCTTGGAATTCTAAGCATTCTGGCAGTCTTGTACTGAGCATGAGAGAGAAGGCGTGTTAGCTCGGTACCTGGGCACCTATAGCCCAAAATCCTTCTGAACAAAGGAGTAATTTTAATAAATCATATGAGCCTTCTGATATTGGAGTCAAAGAGTCCTGATTCACCATTGGGCACTACAATAGTCTTTCACTAGCTCAACGATGCCAACTAATTCTCCCTGAAATGCTAGCTCAGCAGAGCCATCTTCCAGCCTGATCTAGCCTTTCACCCGTATCACATCCAGCCTTTACTGTAGAACATCATCTTTTGCTACCCTTCCAAACTGAAATCATTTTGCTGACTTCATTTTACTATCTAATTAAAGACAATTGCTTCTTTTGTGTCTCTTAACCTAGGAGTAAAGGTTCTGGGTTAGTTAGTACATAAATTGACCTCTGAAAATTAGTGAAAAAACCCTCTATCTGCTTGACCCCATTAAAAACCAAGAATAAAATTGATACTTCTCAAACAATGTTTTCAATGTTTGCTTAAAAATATACAAGGGACAAATAGAAAAAACATTTCCAGTATTTATATCTTAATTACAAAAATATTTATTTTTGAAGGCTAAAGCAATGAGTCATCAATTAAGGAACACATGCATGCCAAACTTCGTTGGGTTTTATCTGCATAATATATGAAGTTTGATCTGCTGAAAATGTATTCATTTGTAAGGGTGTATCTTTTCTTATATAGTGATCTGATTATTAATTAAATGTCAGCCAGAAAAGTATTTCAAAGTGGAAACTGTGTGTACCAAAGACAGACTTTTTTTCTTCTCAACATTATAAGCTCCAGATAATACAAGCAAAGGAGCAAGAATGTCATTCATAATCAAATTGTCACTAGGGTATATTGCTTAAGTATGATAAAATAAACAATAATCGAAATCAAGTTGATGCATACTAAAAATTACTAGGTGTTACAAATATGTAAGTAACATAAGGTCAGTCAAAATTACTCTATACCTATTCTTACATGTTTTTGCAGATTCATAAAACCACAGAATGGTTTAGTTGGAATGAACTTTTAAAGGTGATTTAAATCCAGCTCCTCCACTTGTAATGGACAGGACCACCTTCCACTAGACCAAGTTGCTCAGGGCCTCATCCAGCCTGGTCTTGAACACTTTCAAGGGGCATCTACAGCTTCTCTGGGCAACCTGTTCCAGTGTCCCACCATTCTCATAATGAAAAATTTCTTCCTTATATCCAGTCTGAATCTACCCTCCTTTAAACCTCTTCTCCTACTGCTACAGGCTGTACTGTAAAGTTTGTGCCCATTTTTCTTATAGGTCCTCTTTAACCATTGAAGGCCCCAGTAAGGTCTCACTGGACCCTTCTCCTCCCCAGGTTGAACAACACTAACTCTCTCCGCCCATCTTTGTGAGAGAAATGCTCCAGCCCTCTGATAATGGCCTTCTCTGGGACTTGCTCCAACATTTCCATGTTCTTTCTGTGCTGGGACTCCAGAGCTGGTTGCGGTACTGCAGGTGGGGTCTCAGCAGAGCAGAGCAGAGGGGCAGAATCCCCTCCCTGGCCCTGCTGCCCACACTGCTTTGGATGCAGCCCAGGACACATTTGACTTTCTGGGCTGCAACTGCTCATTGCTGGGTCATGTCCAGCCTCTCATCTATCAGCATCCACGAGTCCTTCTCAGCAGGGCTGCTCTGGTCCCTTCATCCAAACCCAGCCTGGAGGCTGCCCCAACCCAGATACACTACCTTGCATTTGAACTTGTTGAGTATCATGATGGTTTTGTGGACCCATTTCTCGAGTCTGTCAAAGTCCTTCTGTATGGCATCTTTTTTCAGGTTTGTCAACTGTACCACTCAGCTTGGTGCTGTCAAAAAACTTGCTGAGGCTGCACTCAATCCCTTCATCTATGTCAGCGATAAAGATATGAAACAGTTAGTGATTCCAGTAAGGATCCCTGAGGGACACCACTTGTCACTGATGTCCGTTTGGACATTGACCACTATTCTCTGGATGAGATCCCCCAGTCTGTTCCTTATGGAAGGAACAGTCCATCCATCAAACCATATATCCATTTTTGAGGGAAGGCTATTCTAGCGGCACCATGTAAAAGACCTCAGAGAAGCTCAGACACATTTCGTCCATAGCTCTTCCATTTCCACTCCATCGTTAAGAGACCAATACATTGTTCTGTCAAGGCTTGTCCTTCTTGAAGCAGTGCTGATTTTCTCAAATCACCTTCCTGTCCTCCATGTGCCTTAGCACAGCTTCTAGGAAGATCTATTCCATGATCTTCTCAGGCACAGAGGTGGGGATGGCAGGCTGGTACTTCCCAGTGTCCTCCTTTCTACCCTTTTAAAAAATGGGTGGAATGTCTCCCTTTTTCCAGTCACCTGGGACTTCACCTGACTGCCATGCTGTTTGAGCACCACAAAGAGTAATTCAGCTGCTACATCAGCCATTTTCTTCAGGTCTCTGGGGTGCATCTCATCTGCTCCCATAGACCTATGTACATTCAGGTTCCTCAGGTAGCCACAAACACCCGATATTCTCTTACAGTGGGAGAGGGTTTTCTTCCCCGTGTCCTCCCCTGTGGTCCATCCACTCAATGTGTGTGAAGAGAGATTGCCAGAGAGGACTGAGGCAAAAAATTAGTCAAGGATTTCAATTTGTTGAGCCTTCTACTCTATTTTTACCACTTTGCTCACTGGGACGTGGGGTTGTACTTTCTTTACTTTTTCTTTCTCTTCCGCTTCTGGCTGACCTTCAGAAGTACTTCATATACTTTGTGTATCTTGCGAAATTCAGGGCTGAGTCTTTCTTGGCTTTAGCTACAAATACTGCTTATCTAAACATTTACATTTTATAAAGTTGTAAAGGAGATTACAATTTTACCCCTTGAAAGTTATTTTGTAATTTCATCAAGCACATTTTGGTGGCAACAGGATTTATCTTTTTAGAAGTATTTCTATTCCTGAATATCTATCAGATAAGAGATTAATGGACTACATACAACCCAAAACAGCAATAAGCAAGACATTTCTAAATGGTTCATATTTGCTCCTCATTACACAGAAAATGCAGAACATTCGTCTCCCAGGTTATCCTAGGGACCTGTGACAAAGAGGACTTTTTTGTGCCAACAGTTGTGCTGGAATCACTGAGCAGCACAAAATTTTCTGGTTAAACAGCTAGACTTTTACAATGACAAGTAGGGTAAGTGGGAGTGATCTCACAGCAATTCAATACCTAGCACTTCTGGTGTCAAGTGTAGACCTATGAGTGAAACATTTAAGCTAATTGCACATCGTATGCTAAAATGAGATACCCAAGAAGTACATCCAAACCTGACAACATGATGAGTGGGGGGCTATTTAAAGTCAGTATGGACAATTTGTGTCTGTCTTGATCTAGAAGGACAGAAACATTTAAGCGAAGTCTTAAATTAGTTTTGCAACTAATACCAGCAGCCCAAAATAGCTAGTTCTGGATAACCATTTAGTCCATTTTCAATAAATAGGTTGCCATTTTCTGTAACTAACATATCTGTTTAAGTTATATTATACATACAGTTAGGTATCACTTCCTAAAGGTAATGAAAGTCAGTTCTTCCAGCTGCTTAATTGAGTTGGTATAAGTGATCGTGATTTTGGTGTGCTGTGATGGCATTCTGAGTATCTGTGTGTCCAGTGTGGTATAAAACTATAAGCCTTCTGTACACCATGTCAACCTTAATTTCTGAAGAGAAAAAGAAATCTCCACACACATATCTGTTACATTCAACATACACAGAATGACATATTCTACATATCAGATAAAAACTATCATGGAAGAAAAAAGTTAAGACTGAAAACCAGAGTAAAGGCTGAATGCTATATGACCTTACAATATTCAGTAAAAACATTATTGGACATCAATGGAATTTTATACAAGTAAGGGATTAAGATGATTTCTCAAGAGAATGAATCTGACTGGTGACAGAATTGGTCCATTATTTCCATTGTTTTCATGATGCCTTTATTTTAAAATGCTTTTTACTTATCTGCATTTAAGGGGATTTGCAGAGAATAAAAAAGAAAGAATTAAGTAATTTCGTACTGCTCTATGGGATATGGACTAGAAATCTGAAACATTTGTAGAATTTTTTTAGATATATTCAGGAATCTTGTAATTCACATTGTTGTTTTTTTCACATAATACGTTTTGCAACAAAATCTCTCCAGGAATATTGCTGAAAGTGTAACTAAATGGCAAAACAGAGAAATAAACAGGGTTTTAGCTTTTCAACACAAGATACAGACTTGAGTTATGTGTTATCCTTAATGACTGAAGGCCCTGCCATGTGTTAACTTGTGGACATCATACAGTTGCAAACATTACCATTTGCTCTAAAACTGTTACATCAGAAAAATTCAGTGTAATCAGCTCTCTGATATATCACATCTTGCATATATCTAGATCTAATTAAAGAAAGGACCATTTGTTGTAGGATCAACTTGCTGATAAAAGTAATGTAAATCCTCAACTATAAACTCAAACTACTGCAGGAACCAGAATGTTCTCTGATGATACCTCTCTTTTTTGTTATCCTTAGCTCCCCTAAGATGAGCATTTTCAACACTCCACTGTTCCTTAGTTTTTTTATCCTGTTGCCTTTACAAGGTTTGTGAGGAGAAGGGATTACTCAATGTCAGGATGACTGTGTGTGGCTCTTCCTGCAGTGCATTATAAGAGGATGAAAGAATCCAATCCAATTTTGGTTTTGTTTTCATTTTTTGTTATTTATTTTAATTTTTTTTCTTCTCGCACACTGTCTGAGTTTGGGGTTTTCTTTGGGTTGGTTTGGTTTGGGGTTTTTTTTAGCCATTGTTTATAATATTTCAACCATCTTTTACACTCACATATTAGCAGGCACTCTTTTCTACAGGAACTTGCTGTTTGATGTTTTGAAGGACACCTTGCACCTACAAACCCACAGACCATAAGTGGAGATGCTTTTTCATTTACTGTATGCAGCTTCCTGAGGCAGTGGAACTCACCAAATGCAGTTGCAATGTCGGAATACACTGAGTGCTTAATGAAATACAAACCCCAACAGTGGTAAGGGAGCCATCCAGTGGGCTCTAGTGAGACACACAGCCATGAGAAATTAAAATTAACTAATCACCAGGAAGTTTCTGTCTTTTTGATTGCAAGATGTTGGGTGTTGTGCTTTTGTCCAAAACCTGCTTGTACTATTAAATGTTAAATCCTTTACTTTTTGTCTTTTTTGTGGAGAACTAATTTTCCCTGAAATGTAAAAATTTCTGAAGATCAGAGTATATACCTCACTTTCTAAATACTCATTTAATTAAGCTGTAAACACCAAGCTCAGGGGGGTTTTTTTCAGTTTATATAATGGAATGGGAAATGTACCATATAATGAATGAAGTTGGAAGACATTTAATTCATCCTTTGCTTTCTATTTTAAATTCAGTTTAATCCTAATGGTTTTGATGTTAAGTGTGTGATATTTTAACTGAATTCAAAAAGTTTTCAAATTCTCATAAAATATTTCTTTAGATTCTTTTAAAAGGTTCTTACAGTTCATTTTTGGATTATTTTTCTATTATATGTTCACTTACCATAGTAAACTAAAAGCAATGGAAATTATGACTTCTAATGCTTACAGCAGCTGAAGATCTGCAATCCAGAAAATTTTACATTTTAGCTCAAGGAATTGGTAGAAATCACCACTCCTTTCTAAGCTTGGAGAAAATATTATTTAAAAGGAAGGTTTAGTTTTTACCTTTATTGCAAACAATCTAGCGCATAGTAGCTTTTCTTCCTGTAATTTTTACTCATCAGAACTTGATCAGGGATTGATCTTCAATAAAAACACTTGACTTTGTTCCTTAACAAAGAATGTCTTAAATAGTTGTAATGTGAGATATAATCACAAAGTCAGAAAAAGATGCAGCTGAGCAACTATCAGTTGAAAAAGAACTTACAATACCAGAGATGGATTTCAAATTTTTATTCCTCCCTGTATGGTATAATACTCTGAGGCATGCTTTTCTTCTGTTCACCATTCAAATCTGTCGTTTAGTACAGAATCTTTTGCTGACGTACATCTGACATAACTAGAAGTATAGTTTATTAAATAAGCCCGTTCTTAACTTTTTTATCTCAGGCAACTCCTAGAACATGGAGGGTTTTTTTACATTTTAATAAATGATGAACAAATCAAATTTTGGATTATCATTATAAATAGTCTAGGTATGTATGCAAAAACCACTGAATTTAGCTATGTTATAGTGTCATATAATTGCTGTAGTTCCACAATGAGCAAAAAATATATTGCAATCATATTCATAAAATGAAATATCTTTGTCTTATGAATTCAATATGAAATGTAGGTTATAGTACTTGTTATTTCACTGTCTATTTGATACAAAATTTGAGATCTTTCGGGATATTTTAATCACTCTTTCAAATTTGTTTATTTCTTTTGCTACTGTGTCTGAAAGCCCATAAGACTCTTACAAGCCTGAAACAAATGCACATACAAATTTGGGAACTACATATGCAGTAGCTGCAGGAGCTCAGGATATAATTTCTTAATGCCATAGTATAAAAAGGATGCCTTTGGTTAATAGCATTGCAAAGCCCTCCATAATTTTTGTCAACAATTTCCTCCTGTGAATTTTGCCTTATAGGTCTATGCAAATTTGCCTGTTGGACCAATAAGAGCCCTGCTAAAATTTGTCTTCCTCAGCTTTGGCTGAAAACCTCTCAGAATTCTGTTAAACTGTTGCAATCATGGTTTTTTGCTGTTATGGTTGATTCTTGGACTATTTTGTAAGAATTCCATTACTTTATGAAAATGTGTTTTCTGTTGGTTGCATTCAAAATACAGTTATTTTATATTTCAGAATGAAAGAAAGAGTGGATTAGAGAATTCTCTGTATAGTTATGCTGGTACTAATAATTCATTTTCATTGAGAATAAAGCAGTGGAAAATAATATATTTCAGGAGAAACCATGCTTTTTCAGCTTTTTACTGATGTGTAATTTGGGGATGGTTGGCTGGTAAATGAGCAGTTGCTGTTCTTAAATGCAGTTTGTTTCCTATGCTTTACATGAGCACCACAATTCATGCTGCCGTTTGAAAAAAGGTTTTCAGACCTGTTATAGTATATTCTGCATGACACATTTCCTGGTAATTCAAAACAGATGTAGAATGGTTTCTCCTTTTCCATGGTGATTTTATTCCTTAAGCTCATTCCTTTCTGATTTTCTGTTTCTATTCCCTTTTCCTTTTTTTCTTTTTTTTGGGGGGAGGCGGTGGTGGTGTGTAGGGGCGGAGGGCAGGCTGGGGAGAGTAACTTTGGCTACAAGAATACAGTTTCTTGCCAATGCTGGGCTATTTTGTATGTTGAGGAAGGAAAGATCAACAAATAGACCTTCTGTATTGATTTCCAAGAGAACTGATGTGAAGCAAGTAGTCCAAAACATATTCTTTCTGAATGTCTTTGAAAACGTCTGGGGGAGGTGATGAAGTCTGCCTTTAAAATGCAGTAACAGTTTTAAAAAATTTAAGAACATAAAGTACTGAAACTGATAAACAAACTAAAAGGACTCTTCTGACATAGAAAATATATCATTAATATATTTTTACTGCTAGAAATACACCAGAATGTTATATGATTCACAGCTACTATATGAGCAGCCACACTATACAAACCAGACTCCTAGATGAGAATGTAAAGTGGTTCCTTCTTCCAGGATCTACAGTAAAAAGGGTCTTTCCATCTCAGGTTTCAGATTTCTTATCATCTTCCCATGCTTCTGCTAAAAATGAAGCTAAATAGTTGGT
Source organism: Dicaeum eximium (assembly GCA_013396995.1). Taxonomy (NCBI): domain Eukaryota; kingdom Metazoa; phylum Chordata; class Aves; order Passeriformes; family Dicaeidae; genus Dicaeum; species Dicaeum eximium. The sequence continues at coordinate 278,453 of VWZP01000213.1, forward strand.
CTTTTCTTAGACTTCTGGTTATGAGACAGGACCAAGCTCTACTGATTCATGTTTGCTGAACTAATCAGTTACTGGCCAATACAAAACATTTCCAAACTGTACCCTGAGAAAAAGGCACTTTATTTTTGAGATTAAATTTTCAGCCTATGAAATCACATTGCAGTTAACAACCTACTTTCAAAGTAAACTATTTTCAAAACATAAGGTAAAATTCTTTCAGGTTTTACAATTGTATCTGACCTGCATCTACAAGGTTTTAGTGCTGTATTTTCGTGTTTTTGTCACTCTCTTATATTAAAAACCCATTCAAACAGAAGAGAATTCAACTGCAGTCTTCTTTGTGTAGCTGAAGTGGCAAGGGTTCAAGAAGCAGAACAGTTACTAGGAGATCTGAGAAACTGTAATTCATAGTAGCCCTAAAGCCTTTCTAGGGTCTGCCTCTGCCAGCACTAGCAGGTTCCAAATGAAAAACCTCAGAGCCACTGTTTTCCACATGCCAACTTCTTAACCCTCTTACCCCACATTGGCTGATCTGGCCAAGAAAACTATTGTCCTTATTTTTTAATTGCCTCGAGCAATACTAGTGTGCATCACATTGGTAAAAGTGTGATTGGTGATCTACCAATCTAAGACCAAAGTAAGGGCAGAATTAAAAATATTTGTGCTCTAATGTGAGTGGAAGCATCACATTTAAACCCAAGGAAACTGATAGTGGCAGTACCACTGCCTTAAGCAGTACTGTTGTACTTAGCTGTTTTAAATGTAGCTGAAATTTACCATTCAGCAGTAGAATGTAGAGGATTGTGAGGCAGGTCTTCCATTAAGGAGAACAGAATTCATTTTTACTATATTTTTAATAGAAATCACCTTGTTAATTTCTTTATTTTCTTGGTGCTGAACAAGATAAAAGCGATCTAAATACCAGCAATAAGGTCGTCTTCCTAAACATAGAAAAGGATGGTGCTGTTTTCCCCAGGGAGGAGGGGACTGGCTAAAAAGCATTATAAGTGTCACTGTTATATCTCAGGTTAAAACTGATATTGCAATCTCTCTGTCTTAATCCCCCCAAAAGACCTTCATCAGAATGCCTTCTGCTTTCAATGACAGTGAAGTAACTCATATGGTAGATTTATGTAATAAAATATTGACCATTTATAAATTAACAATTCAGTGTACAGCCGATAACCTCTTTGTTTGCCAGAAGCATATCCCACTCTGATAAGGTGTATGATTTGGTATAACAGTGCAATTATACTGGTATGTCTGGTCTCCTACAGCATTAGATGAACAGTGGCTCTTCTGTTTGTTCAAGACAATGCCACTAAATTGCCCACAGATTATCTAGTTTGTGTAGGAGAATAACTTGTCAGCAGCCACTTTACCCTCATTGTTAATAAATACATAATTATTAGAGCTCTTAAAAGAGTAAACACCTTAATTTGTGTTTATTGAATGATTAACGGTCCATAGTCAGAACTTGGACCTCGCTGAAATGTTATTCCAACAGAGTTTGTTTAGATGTTTGTTTAAGGTCAGACATGATAAAAAAGTACATCAAAGGATAGAGACACTAGGATTTCAGGCAAGAAAGAATGGGGTTTTTAGTGCATTTCTTTGTCTGACATGCTCTCTCCTGTGGAGCATTATACTTTTTGTGGATTTTAGTACATTTTAAATTTTAAGGGGAAGCATAAAGAATAAAAGTTCTTCTGGGTTAAATTACTGGAAACTGAATGTCTGCTATGTCTCTAATCTCATAACCAGAATGTATTGCTCAGCTGATTCCTTCCATTTTCGTTGTTGTTATGTATTTATACTGGTAGTTCATAACTTTCAGCAATCCATGGTAAATTCCTGGCCTTATGAAATTCAATTTGAAAGTCAACTTCAAGTCATATCACTAGGTTTAGGGTATTGCCAAATGGAAGCTGAAAAATTCTGACAAAGATATAGAGATTAATCTTAGGTTTTAAAGAAAGAGTTCATCATCATTAGTTTAAAAAGTGCTTTCAGAAATTGAACAGGACTAAAAGATGCAACAGAACATAATTATAACATCTGCTAATCCATAAAAATACCATGCCCTGCCATAAAGAGTACAGGACTGAAGCCCAAGAGGTACACACCTCAGTGCAAAGCTAAATATACTGGCACTTAGGTTTGCAGAAAGTTTATGATAAGAGTATGGTGTATCTGTTTTTCTAAACAGCAAATTCAAAGCCATCAAATCCGTAAATATGTTTTGAGTAATCAAGAGGAAAGCTGTGTAAAGTTGAGCTCATTTTTGTGATCTTTGCTACCTATTAGAAATTACTGTAACAGACTTAAGACAATTATATATAGCTTAAATGTTAAATTAAAAAATTAAAGTGAAACCACAGTTAAATATGTGTAAAAAGACAAAGTACATTAATCTATTAGTTGTTTTATAAGAAACCAATTTTTAAAATGTTTCTTTAAGGAAAATTGCATCATGGCCTTTAACACATCAGCAGGCTCTAATTGCCATGAGAAGCCTGTAACCTTCTTTCTCTGTATGCCCCTTGTGTAAACTGTTCCCCTCACTGAGTGGTTAACTGCTTTTATTTTAGGCCAAATTGTTTTCCCTTGCCAAGAAAGCAACCCTTGCTGCTCACTGACAGTTTTACTTGCCACTTTTTACTCCAAATGTCTGTAATTAGTGCCACAAAAATGTATCTCAACTTTTAAATAAAAATAAATGTAAATTCCCAGCATTTCTTGTGTATATTTCACAGTCATATTAACTTAAATTGAACGAATTTTCTTAAGTATAACAAAGAGCTTAATGAAGACTCATGACAAAGGTTTGCAGCAGATAATTTTTCTCTGTTTCTCTGAAACAAAAAACCCCCTGCACTTAGGAAGAGAAGATCAGGTTTACTTCCATAGAGTTTGCCTAAGTAGATTACAATTAGAAGACTGACAACTACTAATCTGATAGCAAATTTCAGTTGCCTTCTATCTAGCATGCATGAACCTACTGTTAAACTCACCAGTTCTTTGGAGTGTGAATTTCTATCAATAATAGCTTCTGCATTACAATAAAGGCAGATAAAGTTTCTAATTTTAAACTTTTTTTTTTTTTTTTTTTTTTTACAATTAGGATCATATATGAAACTTTGTAACACAATGCTGGCAAATATTTTATCTGTATCCACAGTTAAAACCCTCTAAATTTATTGAGTTTTATATAGTACACATATACCTAAAACATTGCTGATCACCTCATCTATTAAAACTACATTCCAAAAAATATTTGGAGTTGAAGTTCTTTCTAGCTTATTGCCAGTGACTTGTTATGTTTCATTAGAACAAAAAACATACAAAAGTACTTTATTTCAGTTTTGAAAAAACAATTAGAAGGTCAAAATCAATCCTGATTGACACATTCGCAAGACACTTTGCTTTGCTTTGATTTGGAATTCATCCTCTAAAATATTTATTCTCTCATAGAAAATTTAGCTATCCTTTCTTCTATTTCTTGTGTGTATTTCGTCTCTATACTTTGTCTTTGGGTCTCATCTGTTCTGTTTCTCTAGTTAGTTGGCCAGACAGCAGCAGTGGCACACAAGGTCAGTCCCGGTGTGAGGGACAGATTGGGCTCTACAAGGGGGCTGCCAAGCTCAGGGACACCCAACAGCATTCCAGAGCCCCATTAGGAATGGGAAGCCCCCAGAGACAACCAGGCATGGTGGTGGGTGAGATAAAGGGAGATGGCCTGCTATTGAATCAGCAACTGTGGTGAAATCATTCTCCTAGGACTGACACAGATGGAAAACTAGAAGTAACAGATGAGGAGAAGGCTGAGGTACTCAACATCTTTTTGCCTCAGTCTTCAAGGGCAACATGTCTTCCCAAACCTCTTGAGAGGATAGACAGCAGGATAGGGACTGGGGGAGCAAAGTCCTTCCCACTGTAAGTAAAGATCAGGTTCATGTCCACTTAAGGAACATGAGTGTATAGAGATCTTTGGGGGCCCAATGAGATACATCCCAGAGTTCTGAGGGAATGGCTGATGTATTTGCTGGGCCATTCTCCATGATATTTGAAAATGTCTTGGAAGTCAGGTGAAATCCTCAGTAACAGGAAAGAGGAAAACATTGTACCCATCTTCAAAAAAGATAGAAAGGAGGACTCTGGGAAGTACCAGCCTGTCAGCCTCACCTCTGTTGTCTGGGAAGATCATGGAACAAACCCTCCCAGANTCCACTTAAGGAACATGAGTGTATAGAGATCTTTGGGGGCCCAATGAGATACATCCCAGAGTTCTGAGGGAATGGCTGATGTATTTGCTGGGCCATTCTCCATGATATTTGAAAATGTCTTGGAAGTCAGGTGAAATCCTCAGTAACAGGAAAGAGGAAAACATTGTACCCATCTTCAAAAAAGATAGAAAGGAGGACTCTGGGAAGTACCAGCCTGTCAGCCTCACCTCTGTTGTCTGGGAAGATCATGGAACAAACCCTCCCAGAAGCTGTGCTAAGGCACACATAGGACAGGAAGGTGGTTGGGACAGCCAGCACAGCTGCACCAAGGACAGGTCCTGCCAGACCAACCCAGTGACCTTCTGTGATGGGGTGACTGCATGAGGGGACAGGGGAAGGGCTACAGGTGTCANGGGACATGAGACGGGCTACAGGTGTCCTTTACCTGGACTTCTGTAAAGCCTTTGACACAGGACCCCACAACATCCTCCTTCTAGAATGGAAGGAGATGGACTTGTAGAGTGGGTTGTTGTTAGATAAGAAATTGTTTGGATGGTGGCATCCAGAGGGTTGTGGTCAATGGACATCTGTGACAAGTGGTCTCCTTCAGAGGTCCATACTGGGACCAGTGTTATTTAATATTTTCAGTTATGACGTAGACAAACAGATTGAATGTACTCTCAGCAAATTTGCAGATGACACCAAACTGAGTGATATGGTTGGCACACCTGAAATACGGGATGTCATCCAGGAGGCTCTGGAAAAGCTTGAGAAGTAGATCCTTAGGAATCTCATGAGGTTTAACAAAGTGTGCTGGTTTGGGCTGGTGTAGAGTAAACCTTCACAGTGGCTGGTATGGGGCTGTGTTTTGGATTTGTGCTGAACACAGGGTTGATAATACAGAGGTGTTTTTGCTGTTGCTGAGCAGGGCTTGCACAGAGCCAAGGCCTTTTCTGCTTTTGGTACTGCCCCACTGGGGAGGGGACTGGGGGTGCTCAGGAGGTTGGGAGGAGACACAGCCAGGACATGTGTCCCAAACTGACCAAAGGGACAATCCAGACCATGTGATATCATGCTCAGTGTATAAAGTGAGAGGAAGAAGGAGAAAGGGAGGGGATATTTGGAGCAATGGGGTTTTTCTTCTCAAGTCACTGTTATGTGTGATGGGGCCCTGCTCTCCTGGAGCTGGCTGAACACCTGCCTGCCCATGGGAAGCACTGAATTAATTCCATGTTTTACTTTGCACACGTGTGTGGCTTCTGCTTTCCCTTTTAAACTGTTTTTATCTCAACCCCTGAGCTCTCCAGCTTTTACCCCTCTGATTTTCTCCCCAACCACAATGGTCAGAGAGTGAGTGAGCGGCTGTGGGGGTTTGGTTGCTGGCTGGGATTAAACTGTGACAAAAAAACCAAGAGCAAGCTTGCTGGGTTGGGGCAAACCTTGGTATGAGCACAGGCTGGGGATGAATAGATCAGAGCAGCCCTGATGAGAAGGACTTGAGGGTGCTGGTGGCTGAGAGGCTGGACATGACCCAGCCATGGGCACTCCCAGCCCAGAAAGCCACACGTGTCCTGGGCTGCATCCAGAGACGCGTGGGCAGCAGGGCCAGGGAGGGGATTCTGCCCCTCTGCTCTGCTCTGCTGAGACCCCAGCTGCAGGGCTGCATCAGCTCTGGGGTACCAGCACAGGAAGGACATGGAACTGTTGGAATGAGTCCAGAGGTGACCACCACAATGATAGAGGGCTGGAGCCTATGAGGAAGCTTAGAGAATTGAGTTCTGGCAGGAAAAGAGGCACCTTCAGGGAGACCTTCTACTACCTGAAGGGAGCCTACAAGAAACCTGGAGAGATTTTTTGGGTTTTTTTTTTGGTGAGAGAATGTAGTGACAGGACAAGGAGCAGTAGCTTCAAATTGAAAACCAGTAGGTTTAGATTAGATATCAGGAAAAAATTCTTTAGTGTTTTTTTCTCTCAAATTTAAATCCTTTTTCTAGATTTTCTTGCCCCATTTTTTCATATACTTCTTATATTTAGTTTCTGTAAAACACCCGAGGATCCCTTTGTCAATAAACTGGCAGGAAAGATGTAGTAAACAACAATTTAATTTCTCCTATCAATGTCTGCTAATTGCTTCTGTTACCTGCTTTGACATGAGGCTTAACCCCAACAACTTCACCAGAACACTGAAAATTTTGTGGCTTTCTCTTTGTAAATATATTTATGAGAAAGCAGTGAAAATGTCAGATTTGCTGTTATAGTGTCTAAAAAGGAAATCTTAACATTTAAGAAAAGACCATGCCTATATTTGGCCCTAACTTCAATATATATATAAGAGAAAAATACATTAATTGCAGGAAATTATTTTTTCTGATACTAAATTTTGCAGCTTGTGAAATTTAGCCAACACATGCAGCTAGGTCTATCTGATCTCTTAGTTTATAACACTGCTATAATACCTAATGTATTTTCTGATTACTTTAACAAAATCATAGTTTATTCATTACTTTCAGGGTAGTAATAACAGACGTAACAGAACTTGAGTTCACTCTAATGAAATGTTCTTACTGAGGTCATTCAAATATTGAGAAAATAATTATTGCAAGAACCATGTCAGAAACAATCAGGTAAAATGACACTTACTTTTAAATATTCCTGTTAATAATTTTGAAATTACTTTTTATCTTCCAAGTGACCACTTGTTCTCCGTATACAATTTTCTACTTTGAAATAGCTTATCTGTTTTGATTTGAGTTTTCTGGAGATCAAGAGGCAATGTTTCACCTGTGATGACATTTTTTCTGACTCTGAATGCATTTTCTCTTAGCCTCAAGCCTGTATGTAATCCTGAAAATATTGTGCCTTGAAGTGAAATCAACAGGATTTTTTTTTTCTTTTATATTGTTCATTTGTGTGCTTGTGTCGGTTCTATTGAATTGTTTCACTCTTTGGATTAAATGCTCTGTGAGTTACAAGACATAGAAGCTTCCTTTGAATCATAGTATCACACGATACTTTATGTTGGAAATTGCTGCTGGAGGTCTTTTTGTCAAACCACCTGTTCAAAGAGGCTTACCTTCAGCATCAGGTGAGGTTGCACAGAACCCTGTTCTACTGAATCTAGAAAAATTTAGAAGATGAATATTTGTGATCATAAAACCTGCTCCAATTTCTGTATCATCTGTGTTTTTCTTTTTCTTTTTCTTTACAGGCAGTGAAAATTCATAACTTCTGATGTGCACCTCTAAGGAAAGTTACCTTCTCTGCAATCTTCTCTGCAATCGCCCTGCAGGTAGGAGAGGAGTTTCTTTCTAATCTCCAGTGTAAACAAACACTGCTGTCCTATCTATCCCTCCTCAGGTGCTCCATCCTCCTCACTTTCTCTTGCCTCTGTCCAGCCTTGTTCCAGTATGTGTTGGAAAGCCCAACACTGAACACAGCACTGCTGTGTCATGGATGGATTGATGCGCTGCGCTTGTAACCAAGATATAGCAATGTGTTTTTTGGTCTAAACCGGTGATTTAACAAAGTTTCATAGTAAATGTGACAGTTGTTAAATCAGATTTGATGGCAAGGGGCTCTTAAGTGTTTACTGCATAAAGGACAGGGTCAGGCAGAACCATTGGAGACCCTGCTGTTGGGCCATGGGGCTCAGAAAGGACCCAGTTGCTCCCCTCATGAGGGGAGCTCACATGCAGCTGCATCCAGACTTGGCCCCAGACTTGGTCCGTGTCTCAATGATGACATGGGCACAATCAGTCCTTTCTATCACTTAGGTAGGATTTCAAAGTTTAGGCTCCTATTGATCAGGTACCAAGGATCTGTCACAACAAGGAGTCTCTGAGGCTTGAGGAGTGACCTTGAGAGGTGTCCCAGCTCAAGGGGAGATCCTGGCTGCAGCCGGCTGTCCCATGGGAAGGATCAACAGGCCCTGGGCTGTCCTTTGTTTGTGGAGGAGGATGGTTGACTTACACCAGCTGTTCTTGGGGTTGGCATGTGCTCAACTAGCCAGCCAATGGACCTTGGCTGCTGAGCAAGAGTTATGGCCCTGAACTATGGTATCTGTCAGTCTGATGCACCACAAACATCACTGGTGGCCATTGCTGGAGCAGAAATGGGTGAAGTGGGGGCACACCATCACATGCAGACATAGCCTTGGAAATGCCAAATGGAAGGGGAAAGTTTTTTCCTTGACTTGCTACTCTGCACCCTTTAGTCATTCCAGACACAGGAGATCTAGTCTGTATGTAATCTGAAAATTAATATCAAGGTTCGGAAAAAGAAATGTATTTTTTGTTTTCAGCTAATGAGGACTTTTTATAGCTTGCTGATGTAATGAAAAGTGGACAGCAGTTTACAAGAGACCACAAGATGGTGCTAAAGATGAACTTCAAGGAGCTGTACAATAGCAGCCCCTGTGTCTTGTTTCTGGGCACCAGTTAGCCCGTGTAATTTGCCAAAAGCAATGAAGGGAGGGGCTAGTAGAGCATCTTCTTCTCCCCAGTCTCTTCGTATAAACAGGGAACATGAGGAGTCGCACTTAAAGCACATAAACTATGATTTCTTTGGTTAGACAAAGTATGGACAAGCAGAAGCAAAACCAAAATGACACTAAAATAATGCCTGTTTATATACATCTTCAAAATTCATACCATGTGTAAGTAAAAGTAAAACTCAACTCCATTGAGTGTTGCTCCTCACTCTTCTGCTTAAATCAGATGGGAATTATGAGATTGTATTGTATTTACTGTGATGGAACCCTGGCCACATCATCCCATCTAAGAAAAAAGAATCCTTGACATCAAATTGTGAGTGCAAGGTGAGAATTTAACACCAGGGAAGAGGCATAAATGAGTCCTTCTACTGAGATGTAGTGCTACTGAAGATCCTTACCTGAAACTGCATAATTTGGATTGGTTACAAGTTTTAGCAGTACTGCAATTGCACCTATGCAAAATTGTAATAATTTGTTCAGACTGTAGAGACATTCAGTGTCTACTGAGTGTTGAAGAAGAATTATGGCCCTTGGCTGCTGAGCAAGAGTTGTGGCCCTGAGCTGTTGTGTCTATCAGTCAGACACAGCACAAACATCACTGGTGGCCACTGCTCGAGCAGAAATGGGGGCAGTGGGGGCACACCATCACATGCAGACATAGCCTTGGAAAACTACCAGATAGAGCCAAGAAAAAAGACCATTTTTAATTCCAATTTCTCATTCTTTTGGTTCCCTATAATGAAGGAAGTGTCTGTAACACAGAGAAGGATCACTTGCTTACATTTATTGTAGTTCTTCTCACAGGTTTTATTGTAGGAAATCACAAATATGATCAAAATACTAGAAGTTATATATGAAGAATACTTGCATTACATTGGTCTAAGCAAACAAAATGCAGTACTTTCTTTAAGGCACAGCTTTAGAAGGGCAGAAATACAAGAGCAAAATATCTATATTATTATTATTTTAATAATTATCACATCTGTTAAATGAAAGTTAATGAATATAATTGTTTTTAACAGCAAAATACTAATTATATTTCATATTCAAATGTTAGACACATTGGATTTTACTGTAAAGTGTTAGAAACTATGTTTTTCTAAAAGGCTAACTGGCTTTAATTTTCTATTTTAAAATAAAATTTCTATATTAATTTCCACCTCACATATTAAAAATTTATCCGCCACTCACAAGATCCTTAGATTAGTGGGAACTGGAAAATGTCAGTTTTATGGGGAAGGGATTTTATGATCAAAATAAGACTCCAGTAAAGATTAGGATAGAGAATTTTTTAACTTGCTTTACTTTTTACATTTAGATTTACGAAGTCGTCTGACTTTACTGTGTTTTATGAGAAAAGAAGTCAAATGATGCTACTATCTTAGATACCAAATCTAAAATTTTGCAAAATTACCACTGCTGTATTCCATAAGGGCTTATTTTCCCTTGAATTGTTAAAAAAATTAATATTGCAGACAGTAAAAGTACAAAATTTTGCATATAACCATAACTTAAATTTTAACTATAAAGCAGATTCAAATTTAACTGAGGTAAATGACACTTTTGTGGTGATATCAGCAATGCTGATTTCATTAATGTGCTTTGTACAAGCTTTATGGTGACTTGTCATCTCTTCATCAACTTGCCATCTAGCCCATTCTGTAATTTAGTGAGGTGATTATACTACCAATAATAAATGTATGACTATGAAGTGTTAGTATATCAGATAGTGAAATTAATGGTCTTACTACATAACTGAATCTATTTCTTGTGCAACATCTTAAGTAGTTTAAGTGATCTTGATTCTAGTGTAATAAATGCTGAAATTAATGTCTAGAATTTTGGTTTTTATTTCTTCACACTAACTTTATTGAACTCTTCGCAGGTCCAGAAGCTGTAAATATTATTTAGAAAATACTTAAAAGCTCTCTTCAATGAGCATTATAACCAACATAAAGATTTTTGCTATTTGAAGAATACAACAAGCAAGCTGTGAAATTTTAAGGTCTCACAGCCCTTTGGAGTTTAGTTTACAACAGAAAATTTCCATATTGCAATGTTCATTGGCGTGATTGACTGACTGATGTTAGGATTCCTATTTTAGGTGTGCTTGTTTATTATACTTAGGACTATTCTTGTGTTATCTTGTGGGCTGTTTTGTTGCAACTAAGCAGCAGTCTCTTGGCATGGGTGCATCATTTATACACATACAAGCCTCAAATTACTTGCATCACAGAAAATTGCCACTAAATCAGAGTGCAATTCCATGTACAGCAATGAAGAACCAGATTTTAACACCTAGTGATTCTGATAACTTTCAGGTTGTTTTCTCATGTATTTCAAACAGGTTAGGCTTTGCTGGGTATGGTCTATGGACAAATAAAAAGTAAAATGTTTACCACGTAGAGAACTAATGGCATATTTTATGATCATATTCATGTATGTACCTTATTGTTGCCATTTTTGAAATATCCCCTGTATATTTTTTCCACACCAGAATATCTTATATTTCCTTAAAAACATAATTGTGTGGGTAGGACACAGAGACTGATCACTTAGTATGTTTTTCAAACTTGGCCTTCCTCTTTTGTTATTGAATGTACAGAAATAAAGGATGTTGTTGACCTAGAAATTATGAAAATGTAAATATTTAGCTCAAACAGAAATTGGTTGGTCTCAAACTTCGTCATTTTCTTAGGAGCTGTATGGTCACTTAGGCCACTGAAAGGTATACAAGTTACTTTTCCTATAAATACGACACCCTGAAGTAAAAATTTTTGTCCTCATTGGGCTCTTTGTTTCCCACCTTGCGAATATCAAGTGAGTCGTCGTTCACACACAGATAGTACCTTCTATCTTCGTAGCACTGGAATTGCACTGACTCTCCTTGGCAATGCATGATGAAAAAACTATTATCTTCACTCAGCTATAAAAACACACAAAGTAAAAAACACATTATATTTCTAATGCCATTCTATAATGTTAAATGTGACAAACATTCACATATGTTGTTGGTTTGTTGTCTTTTATGCTTGTTATGCTTTTCTCCAGTGACTCATATTTACTAATTTTTAAATAAACCTTAGGCAACAACTGATCATTTTGGGATAGATTCTGTGTTAACTATGAATTAAATAATACCTATGTCCCTTAAAGGACTGAGTAATACCAGACTAATAGATGCATTCCTTTGCTTCACAAAAACAGCAGCACAGTTTCCCCAGTGCATTTACGATAACTTAGGTTTTTCATCTGGTTATTTTCTCACCTTAGGGCCTACCCTGTCCACTGCCACTAGCAGTAAAATGTCAATCCACAGTTTTTCTTGCCTCTTTTGAAATAAAACTAGAATGTTACAGTAGTAATTACTCTTAAACAACTGTTCTGTTACGTGTGGCTTCTTGGTATATCTCTAGTTTCCAATGCACTTTTAAAAAATAACCATCCCTGGAGCAATAGCTATTGTCTAAAGAGCTACTTTGTGTGTCTCTGTGTGTGTGTGTGTGTGTGTGTGTGTGTGTGTGTGTGTGTGTGTGTGTGTGAGGTCNTGTGTGTGTGTGTGTGTGTGTGTGTGTGTGTGTGTGTGTGTGGGCTCACTAGGCACCTCAGGGTGGAGGATGGAGAAATAGTTACAAAACAAGGTCACGCCAGAGAGAGGAAGAGTATGTGTTGAAATCTGCAGAAACTGTTAAGCTTGGGGCACCAAAGGGCTGCTGAACCTGCCCCTGGTCTCCAGCACTCCCCAGCGCCTATCATAGGTCATGTAATCCACATCACATCCAAGCAGCTGTTGTAGCTGGACAGAGATTACAGAGCAGTGTGTGTGTGATCACAGCTGCTGAAACCAGCACCGCTGGGTGTGACTGTGCAAAGCTGCCTGGAACCTGCTGGGGACTGAGTATGAGCCTGGACTCGCTGCTTGCTGTGTGCACTGAGCGGAGGAGTAACTGAGAATACTGTGTGAGTAGTTATCTGATGCCAATAGTAAGACATTAGTTAATAGCAGGTTGAGGTTCTTGTTTCCCCCAACTCAACCTCCTGTCAGAGAGCAGGGAATTTGTAGTATCTTTTGGGAAAGACTGAACGTATCTTAAGCAAATAATTCTAACTTCTCTTCTGAGTGGCCCTGTTGAACACACTCATTCTGCCCATGAGGCAGTTCTGTAACTCTGACTAGTCTGGTGTATCATCATTGCTTAAGGGGACCTCTAAAAGGAAACAGAATGCTTGAGGAAACGCAGGAGCACATTTAAGGGTACCAGCTTGGTGGAGATTACAGCATTAGCAATAACCACCTTTTGACGGAAGGAGCAATGTGCCCTTTTAGCCCGTATGACAGAGGAGATGGAAAGAAAATTCCCTGCAGTTATTGCAGAGCACCTCAAGGAAACTTGAGGATACATCTTCTGTTATCAGCAAATCTATAATGGGAAGCATCTAGAACACTCTGTCCTGATGAAGTCAATGTAACAACAGTATCTGCAGCTTCAATCCAAAAAATTAAAGTTTTAAAAAATGTTATTAAGAAAACTGAAGAAAATTTGTCTTTGGGAAACAAGTATCTTCTAGGGACTCTGAATGTAAAAGTAAACATAAAAGAGGGTAAAAAGTAAGCATAAAAGGAATAGGAATATTTGGTGAAAGAAAACCAGTAGAAGCAAGGAGAGAGATTCAAATATACTATGCAGAAATTAATGCTAGGGCAAGGGAGATTCCAATGGGATCTTGTAATGCGAAAATTACGTATTTTCAAAAGCAGACTGAGATCCAGAAATTTAAAAATACCTACCGTACCTGCGTGAAATGATGGAATATTAGATGCAAAACTATAAGAGGACAATTATTTGGACAATGACATTATGTGACTGGGAGAAGAAAGAAGAACTCAGAGTAGAAGCATAATGAAACACCATTAGGGCTGGGACATGCAGCAGAAAATTGGAAAGAACAAAACGTTTTACAAAAAATCATGGCAGAGGTGATTTTCTATTATGACCTGCAAAGAAGGATGATGAGAAAACCTGAAGAATGTGGTGGACTACTGCCAGATAACATTCTTCCTGAGGACAGTTTCTACAGTAGGAGTCAAGATAATTTGCAAATTCCAAGAAAAAAGCTACTCATTTTTAGTTACAATCTGATATTTTGTTTTCCACTGCATTAAATGAAGAACCAATTTACAACTTAGGTTTCACATTTAATGACAAAGATTTCACCTTTATTCATGTCCCACAGGTGATTCAAGTGCGCTTGAAGTAGAATACATATGCTTATGTCAGAAAAATGCTACAAATATTGTCTTCACAGACTAAAATAAAACATGTCAGTGATGGGAATTACAGAAAAAGATATGAGAGAGTAGTATACAAGTTTTAAAATAAATAGACTCAAAATGATATAAAGTCAGATCACATACGGCACAATGAGCATTACTCCAAGCTAGGTTCAAATGCTGCACTCTAACCTAGGGAGAAACCAGAAGATAAAAAAGGATAGATTTGAAGGCCAGCTGAAACAGAACATCCTGTGTTGTTATGATGTGTTACACAAAGGAGTATAGGGCACACTGCAATCTACATTTTGCCTCAGATAAAGCAAAGAAATGAGCCATGTTCAAAGAGACATGAGATGTGTAACGATCATAATCAAACTAGTAAAACTGAGCTGCCACCTCAATTGCATCAGAGAAGTTATGGATCTTGGAAGGCATTACAAATTAGTTATGTGGTTTGTGACTAAAACACGGTTGATGGCACACCAGTGAAAATCTTGGCTGTTGTGCAGTGCATGCACAACATCATGCTTCTCTTTCTTCCCACTTAGCCTCAGTGCACAGGCCGAGGTGGGCAAGAGGCTGAGAGGGAACACATCTGGGACAGCTGTCTCAGAGTGGCCAAAGGGATACTCTGTGCCATGTGATGTCATGCCCAGTCATAAAGCCTGGTGCAGAGGATGGAAAATGTGGGGTGGAGAGGATGGGTGTTTGCTTCCTAGAAGGCTACTGCTCAGAGACTGTCTGGGCCCTGGTCTACTTATAGGAAGAGATGAGTGAGTGCTTTTGCATCACTTGTAGTTTTTTCTGACCTTCATATGTTTTACTTTTGACTTTATTTCTTAACTCAAAAGTTTTCTTACTTTTGCTCTTGCTATTCTGTAATAAAGAGATAGCGTGATGTTGGCTCTTGAGAATGTTAAATGTATTTTATAAGGTTAAAAGTAGTTCTGTTAAGATCTGGTGTTTTTTCATATAAGTTTTGTAATGTTGAAAGTTGATCTCTGAGCATTGGGAAAGTTGAAGCAAGAAGGACTGCACAGACTCCAAAAGGCGGGATGAAGGAGGAGCTGGGTTGGAAGAGTGACAGAGGCATGAGTGTGGGGAGGGTCGGCTTACTGGGGGGTTGGCTAGTCAACAGCATATATAAGGATTATTACAGGTGTGGGCAGTGTGAATCTGCCTGCAGCTAAGCACCCACTGCTGTTCCTTTCTCCTTACTCAGTCCCTTGTGCTTCAATAAACCTTTTGAAATTTTAAGAAGTGATGCATCGTTTCTCGTATATTCTCTCCCTTGTCCACTGACAGGGAGTGGATCTGCATGAATATCTGGGGCAGTGGCTTGGATGCTGGCTGGAGCAACACACCTCAGTCTATTTTTTTACCACCTTTGGTCCTTCCTGACAAGTGGTAAGGCTGTGCTTCCAGCCCTGGATCAGTCAGCTCCAGGTGTATTGGACATCCCTCCACTGAAAGTAAACTTTGGCTTGCATACTGATGCCAAAATGACCAAGAAAAATGTTTTGGCAATATCAGCTTTAGCATTCCCTCTGGCATCTTTGATTCCATTCATACTGAAGGTGTAGGGTCTCTGATACTGCAGCCCTCAATGGTGATGTGACTTTGCTCAGTCCTGAACAGTCCTCTTTCAAGCTCCATCAGACTTCTACTGGCCTTTGTGACTACTGAAGGGTGAGTGAGGCTTGCTGATCACTCCTTGGCTTTTCAATAGATTAATCAACTTTTGGAGCAAAAAAACCCAAAAGCCTAAAGCTGCATGCTGGGTGCCATAAAGGACTGTGCCCCTGCCAGTCTACTGCCAAGCACAGTAAACCTGGCACTGTCAGTACTTACAAGGTCAAAACTGCAGAACCAAGCTCTCTTGGTGGGCCTCAGCAGATTTTACATGTTTAGAGTTTAGCTTGGCCTACTCAACTGGAGTAAAGAATAGTTGTGTCTACAGTGTAGTTTTCCATTCCTACCACAACAGCACTGCAATAAATATTGGTTGTCACCTGTGTTGCCTTTCAGACTTAATCCCCAATCAGAATCAGGTGTTATTGCAAACTATTACTTGCTGTGATTTTTAAAAATTATTTTCTTGTTATTACAACCTAATTAATACTTTAAATTAAATTTAATAAAAGATGCTTCAACTAGTATTGACTGTGAACCATATTTCAACAGCCTTGGTTTCAGAAATGAATGTTTACAGCACTATATGCAGCACTTCCTGGTATAACAATAGGGTCCACAGATTCTAATGTTTCTGCTAATTCTACTGGCAGACTTCAAATAGAAAAAAGGAAAATTCCTGCTTTTAAGATTTTCTATTCAAAGCTAGCAGATTAAATATCACATTGCAGCCCTGCATAGCTTTGTCATTATCCATGAGAAGTATTTCTCCCTCTCAGTGACCTATTCCCACACTTTCTCATCCTAAGGACAATGCAGGCATTATTCATCACACTAGAAATTATTTACTGATCGATGCACTCATTTTAGAAGGTTTATTAAGAATCTCATGATTCAGAGTTGCCTGTGATTTCGTCTCTTTACTCAACTGGATGTGGTTCAAATGCAGGCCCCTGATTTCTCCTCATACAAATGAGTGACATTTTCCCTTCTATTTCAGGGTATCAGCAAGAAACCATGATGAGCAGATGACTATCTATCTTACTAGATAATGAATGTGTTTCCAGAAAGAATTTTTCATTTTAACTATGTTCAAAAAAAACCAAAGTGATATATAGGTCTCTACAGGCAATTGTTACAGCTCTTTCCAGATGTCTCCCAAAACTTGCAGGCATAAAGACACTAAGCCTCTGTGAACAGCTCCACAGAAAAGGCATGTATTTTTATGTTTAAAAAAGTATAAAATAAAAAAGTGTATTAAATATAATTTGGAAGATTCAATATGACTGTGGTCGTTTACAGCATACAAGGGGAGGACTACAAGTTGTGTTAAAAAAATCCTAAGATTTGCTGCTTTCTCCTTCTGGGGGGAGCCAAGGAATATTGGTGACAGATGAGTAACTCAGCACAACTTAAACTGAAGGACCCACTTAGATTTTCCAGGCCCAGAATGCAGGAGATGTGTTCAATAATTATTAGTAGTGTAGCTCATACCTTTTCAAAACCATTTCAGATAGACTTCAATTTACCAGAATTGGCAATTCAATGCTTTCTGATTTAGGAGAAAGGTTAGCATTTTAGCAATTTAAGCCAGGAATTTCAGGTTTTCAGGGTTTCACAGTCCCTCTTATGAAGTTCTGAAACTCCCTAGGTCCAGATAACTCTAATTTTGCCTATTGAAATTGGAAATATTGTCTTTTCAGTTGAATAATAAACCCATAGGGCTACAATCCGAATTAAAAATATTATTAATTACATTTCCTAGTTTTGCATATTCTCTAGGTTATATGTCTAATATCTCTAGGTAATACGTCTATTATCCTAAAGTTTAGGTATCCCAAAGAGCAACTGATTTCCTTGATGTGCCTATTATGTTTTACCATTTCTATCTAGAAAAGAGCCAACAAAACCAAGCTTTTGTCACAAAAAGATATGAAGAAGCCACCCACTATTGTATTTCTGTCCACAATGCATTACTCCTGATTTATAATCATCTGATGCTAAGAAATTCAGTCTGAAAATATGACAGTGTTTTATTACTTCCCAGAAGTTTATAACTGACAGATTCATTAGTTCTTAAAACATCACAGCTTTTATAATCTGATCCTTCTATATCTGCTAATATACTCATCCAGATTTTCTGCGTCTTGCCTAAGAATTGTACCAGATAAAATCTACTTTGTTTCTCCCTCCATTTTGTATAAGCGTAATAATACAGGAAACATAACCATCTTTCATGTTTTAATTGAAAATCAGATGTTTTGCCTGGAGATTGAAGGATGTAGTCATAAATAGAACTCAAGGGAAAACTTTGTGTTTTCCTTTTTCTTAGAAAAATACAAAAAATCAGCTGAAAGAGAAGTAAGCAATTTGTCTCTTAATGAGTAACAGGATGAATTTAGCTGCCCTTTTTAGACACCTGTATTTGCAAACACAGTCTCACACACAGGTTTTTATTTGTTTGATCATGACTGTATACCTGTTTTAAGTCAGGATCTTCATGGTTGCATGTTTTCATATTGCATCTCTTCAGTGAAGGATAATCTGGCTCTGAACAGGATGCTTTTAAGACCTGTGTTTACAACACACAGATTTATTAATTTTGTAATTTTTTCATCATATTTTTCTTTTTAAAACCCATCAAATGTGGCATTAATTCTAAAGAAAACTGTATATTTTTTTCAAGTTCATTAATTGTTACATTCAAATAATCCAAAATTAATAAATTGATAAATTCTTGAAAAACTTCTGTTAATGTATTCCCCCTTTACCATTTACAACGCAAAATTAATTGGGTTGAAAGCAAATACTCAAGACAGTCCTTCAAACTGTGTAATGCCCAGATTCTATTTAGAAATTCAGCCCTGACTGAACCTTATTTTACCAGGATACCAAAACTTTATTCTAGATAAGAAGCCTTGTCCTGTTCCATAGCAGAATCTCTGTTGAGATTAAAGAAATTATTTGTATGTTCTGGAAAAAGAAAGGCCTGTGATCTTTCCAAGGTTTTTTTATGTGTTTGGTAGACACCAAGTATGTCTTACTACATCTTCAGATAAGAACTGCTTTCAATTATGTCAAGAAACATAATTTGGTGTGACCTGGAATTTTAAAATAGTTCATTGGAAAGTAAAATCCATTCAAGCCCCACACTCAGTTCTTCTACTGATTTGGTGAAACACCCTTCAATCTATTGATTTATGAAAAGGCAACCTCAGAACCAGAAAAATCCTTTAAAAATAGTTCGTGTTTCAGGGACAGAAAGGAAAATCCTTTTCTATGAGTAATAGGGTAAAAATATAATTTATGTATCTTACAATATACATTTCCCTAGAAAAATTAAGGAAACAGATTTTATGGAGAGTCATTTGTGAGTTAAGAGCAAATGAAAAACATCCAAGACTTTTTGAGGAAGCATTTGGTGTTTTACACCATCGTGAGTGGCTGACGTTAGATGAAGGATTATTCTTTATCTTAACATACCTGTGTAAAGAGAACTTCTTGGACCTTTGCTCTGTTTTAGACGGTAAATTGCAACACAGCATTCTTCCTCAGACAGATTTTAGCAATGGTCATAATCCCTCTCCAGGGAAGACTAGCCTTGCCTTCTCTGCCTATCAGAAACAAACCTTCACAAGACTGGAGAAAATGGGAACGCTTAGGCACCAGATGGTAAATGTTTAAAACTGCATGTTCAGCTGTGTTTTCTTTTCATCAAATTCCTCATCTTGTTGGGTTCATTGGAAGAAAATTTTTTTCGTCTTAGACTCATCTCTTTCCATGGCAAGATTCCTGCTTTTTACTCCCCTCTTATTTTCCTACATGTGTTCTGGCTAAGAAGCTCCCTCTTCCTCCACAGAGACTGGACCCCAACATACCTGACCATCTTCTAGTGGCAGCAGTCAACAACCCAACCCAAAAACTTTTGCAATAACCTTCTCTGAGTATTTCCCAAGAAAGAATAAAGGGACATGGAAGTTATTAAATGTGGAAGATGGTAAGAAAAGTGAATTGGAAAAGGTCTGTGGGGGAAATTGTCTTATAGTAAGAGAGAGGACTCACAAGTTACAAAGAAAATAAACAACTTCTTACCTTCAGAGAGAGATGCTTCTTACCCTTGCACAACAGGACAAATTCATTAAACTTTGATCTCTGTGTGAGGATCACCAAATTTTTAGAATCTGTTTTACATAGAGGAGAATATTGTAATTATATGAATATCACTTTATAAAATGAAAATGAGTTGAATATACTCTCCAAAGAGAAAACACTATTTATAGGCATAGAAATAGAAATAAATACAATCGTCCTTGATACCATTCTCTTGTCTAAAGTGTTTAAAGCCTGTGACCTTGTGAGAATTTAAGTTTGCCACATATATATCGTTTATTTCTCTACTATTATGGTCAATGTATGAAATATCAATTATACATTACTACATGTCATATAAACTACAAAGGCATATGTAGTGGCAGATAACACATATGTGTAATAAACATGTTTATGGTATACACCTGACTATGTATATGTCAACAGGGAATCTGTAGATTTTTTCCCTTCTATTTTCTGCAAGTTTCTGGATAAAAATCCTTCTACTATCATAACTGTGGATGCATTGGAGCAATTCAATTTTTGAGCTAATATTGTTTTTTCAGCTGAAGAAACTAAGACAATATCAATAATATGGGACATTCTTCAGCTGCTAAACTGAATACCTTCATTGTTATCTTCTGGTACTTCAAGGCCTCAGCAAAAAGTAAATAAACTAAGGTACCCTTTGCCAACTGACACAGCACACAAGAGCATTACCTAGCAAAACCCATTACATTAATGACTGCTCAGTGATGTTATCTGACTGACTTGCAAAGTCACTTCAAAAAATACTACTTGTAATTTTAGAACTATGTCAAGTGTACCATTTAAGGAAAAAAAAGAAAGTGGCAGTTGATCTGTATGTTTAACACTGCAGCAGCTGAATACAAATTTAAAAGATGTTAGATTATTATGTATTAACACTTGCAGTTAAGGGGTTTGGAGGTTTTTTATGTATTACCAAAGGCATTTTCTAGCCTTTCAATGATATTCAGAATTAGCAGAACATATTCATCCCAGTTGACTAATTTTAGCTGCTCTTGGCCCTGATCTTAGTTGCTCTAACTTTCCTTAACAGTAATGCTTTTGTATTATTCTTCTGAAGGGATTTTTCTGAGACAGCTATAGCATGAAAATAGCATAAAAATCCTTGTTAAAAACTGAGAAAAACTCAAACTGAGGATGCTTTATTCAGCTTAAATGAGTATTTAGATAAATATAGTAGACTACCATAGTAGGTCTACAATTCGGTCATTTTTCTTATTCTTACTCTTTGTGACATCCCCTTATATTGCCTCAGCTGCAATTGTCCAGTTTCAGTCATAGCATTTAAGAGACACATCAACAGGCAGGAGAGGTTTCTTATCCAAATCAAGAGTGTTCTCTCTTGAAGGTAAGAGTGGCAACAAAAGAGGTGAGCAGGAGCCCCTCCAGTTGACCAGGGACATCCATCAACATGACTTATATCCTAACTATCCTTGTTTTTCTCCATCTATAGTTTATTTTGACTGGCTTATACATTGTTTAGTCTGAGTAAGTCCAAACAAGCCCAACTTTCTCTATCACCTCTAAAAGATGTGACAAGTGATCTATCAAGCAGCCAGAGAATGGCAAGGAAAGCAAGGAACCTTTTCGTGATTGTACATCAGTGCTACTTCCACTCTCTGATGGCTTTTGAATTAATTACCTTGTCTCTCTGGTCACTAAAACCTTACCAGAGTCTAAGGGGCAATTTTAAAATCCATGCAAAGATAATGCCTTGAAATTAAATAAATTAAATAACTTCTTGCTTGGGATATCCCTAAAATGCAAAGCTTGGGGATTTGGGAGGCTATCAGTATTTTATATGGTTCTCTAACAATCCTCATTTGCCCCTTCTTCAAGGTACAGTACTGGACCAGATGGATATTTTTTCTCATTGGTTACAGGAGCCCTTGATGACTGGAGTTAGAGTGCGTTTTTCTTCCTCTGTAATACCTGAACTAATACATCTTTGATTTTTGCAATAATTTCTTATGTGTACAATGTGAAAGTTCTAAAACTGTGCCTCCTCTTTCCTCATATTAATTTCTTTTTGGTTTTCCTCTCCTTTTAAAACAGGTCTTCACTAGTTAAGACTTTTATGCCAGCAATGGAACACCCGCACTTCTTTCCAAAAGAAATTGTATGTTCCAGTTTGTATACAATATCTTCCCTAACATACATTTGTTTTCAGTCCAAGCCACTACTTTTAATTTACAAATTTGGTAACTTTGAAGATTTCTTTTTATGGAACACAGAAAGGCTCTTTTATTTTAGACCTGTCCAGTAGCCTGAGCTAAGCAAAAGATCTGATCTGAAGTACATTACTTGTAATGTCAAGTCTACGTGTAAAACACTACTACCTTCTTTTCTTACACTCAAATGCATCTTCAAAACCAGACCCTAACAAAGAGATGATACCTTTTTTTTCCATGAGATATCTATCAGTTGTTTCATTCCTTGTGAACACGCTTAACCACGCAATATCTAAAATAGAAGGTATTTAACAAACATGTAGAATTAGAGAGCTACATTCCTCTGATTTAAAAATAATACAAACAATTTAAAGAATTGTCTAGAAACATAATCTGAGAAGAAGTGTGTAATAGCAGCAGCCATCAGATTTCTTTTCTTGAGGGTCTCTGAATTAATTTAACCCTGGAAGGCTGTAAAGTTAGAATTGTGGACAGGTACACTGAAGTCTGAACACTGAGCCTAAAAAGTGTATTGATTGCTTAACTATCTTTTGCAACAGAGAAAGCACCTGAGAAAATAGAGGTTGGTGACCAACTGTAAAGCCTAGTATGCTATTAAAGAGGAGCCTGAAATGCTTTGGCAGTGAAAGTGAGTACCCTAATATGAAGTGTATGGGATTGGAAGGCAACAGGTAACAATATCAGGTAGTTCCTGGCTTTTATAAAATCAGCCTGAATCACACAGCCAGTCAGCTGGGGAAAACATCACCCACTTCAGGTAGAAATGTCACAAACACCCACGTTACAACTGGTTCCCAGTATTATGTTGTCTTAACTCTATCCTGAAGATATGTCTGTGGTGCTTGTGTGCACAATAATATTACACAGCATTTCCTTTTTTTCCTTTTTTCCTTTTTTTTTTTTGTGTGTGTGTTCTAGGAATATCACTATCTTCTACATCAGGCTTGTCAGATTATGTATCTGTTCACAATCTGTATCCATTGCATACCTATACAGGTTTTGGTTCTGTTTATAAATTAACAATAATAATTGTCTGAGTGACATTTGATGGAGTTATCAAAGAAAAGATACTGAAAAAGGTATGAAACACACTTAAGTACCCTACTGGTGCAGCTGTCATTATTCTCAATTTAATAGAATGAAAGTTTTAGTAATTCACTAGCTAACTTAAAGATTTCAACTTTTCCCTCTGTTTTGGTTAAAAATAAGTTTTATTGAGTTTTTTCCCCTACTTTCACATCTCTGGAAATGGTACCATTCTAGAATAATTGCATCATTCTAGAATAATTGCATTTGATATTATTTAACTTTTCTCTATCAAAATTATATTTCTCTAACAAGTCTTTGCATGATGATAGTTATGATAACACCTTTGGTGTCAAGTACAGAAGCCCCATTTGAGACAAAAGAGTTCAATGAAAAATAAAATAACTCCACAAATTCCAAAATATGCTTTATTCTCCATTTTGCATTTGTTCTTGCATTTTGCATTTGTTCTTGAGCATTACCTTTCCTTTGTCTCTCTTTAGAGCTAAATGTCTAGACTTCCCACTAAGTCAAATGAGCGTGAACAATATAATCTTATAATTTAAATATATAACATATGTAGTCTTGATATTTTATGAGTTTTTTGGCTGCAAACCTCCTGAGGTTTTATTCCCAGGAGAAAGTTCATTTTATCAGCACAGAATTCGATGAACATATTTCTGAGCTGTGTGTTTCAAGGACAGGTGGTGTTTGGCTGCCCTGTCTCCCACATGGGGGATGTGGATCCTTCTCTCTTTCTTAGTTAATGATGTGAACAATTGTTCTCATTGAATTCCTGAGTACTACACATACAATTGGTGAGTTCTGGTACATAAGGAACATTACCTTCATGCGATTGTGAATCCTTGGTAGATATTTCATGATGGCCATCTTCATCTATATCAAAATGCACTGTTTTTGAATCTTCAGTTAGTATATAACATTTCACTGTTTGTCGCAGGCTAAATGCTAATAAAAAATGAGTTATAATTAATTTTACTATCAACAGAGAAATTACAACATTCCATTAAAGATCAAGTGCATTTTTTTTAACAATCTGTATTTGATAATCTATGTGTATTTGAACAATGAGCAATATAGCCAATGTATACTAGAAGTTACCCAGTGGGCTTAAGCAGCCGTTTTGATGGCTTGGTGTTGGTGTGAAGAAGTAAAATAAATATTTCTTTGCTTAGAAGGTTATGTCAGTGAGAAGAAAAGATGTATCTCAACCTTTCAGAGAAATAACATATTAAAACTTGAGATTGACAAAATAGATGGCTGTGTTGAAAAAGACTAAGGACTAATGGGGACAGGACGAAGCTGAATGTGGGAGAGTGGGTTCACATTTGCAGTTGGCTGGTGAATGAGTAGATTTTAGAGTAGCCAATGGAGCTCTGTGGGAAGCCTGAGCCAAAGCAAGGTTGTTCACAGAAGTCTTTGAATACAGAGATGTGAAAAATAAAGTTGTAAGTTTCATTACTAAGAAAAGAAGAGATAAATTAGGGAATATTTCTCTGCAGCGTATTGTTTATAGACTAGTTTCCTGTATTTCATAGGCAAGTACTTATCTGTTTCACAATTTTGCAGTTTGAATATTGGATCTGGGTATAAACAGGACTTTCAGGTTAGAGTGCTTATGGCTAGCTAAAATAGCAGCATTTAGTTTGGTGATCAGACATCTCGTACTGGAAAAAACCCAAAAAATACAACACATCCAGGTCTTTCTAGCTAAAAGCTTCCAGGAGAGAAATTGTTCCCTTTCATTCCTAAACACAACTGTGTTGTTCTGGATGTCAGAAGGATGTATGTCCAAACACTTGGTTATCAGACATCTTCAGAATTACACGGTAAAGCACAATTTTGATTATGTTCAGCTGAACATTGCTTTACGGGAGGAGGTTTGATACTTTCAAATGCAGTTAAGACATTTCTGAGATCACACAGATCTCCAGGGTATGCTGTGAGATAAAAAATCCTGTCTTTGCCAGAATAATTAGGCAAGGAAAACAACAGGATACACAGAATGCATCAGCAGGGGCATAATGTTTTAGGAACGCTTGACTTCACTAAAAACTTTTAAACTTATTTTATAATGAGATACCTCCTCTGAAACATCTGTATTTAGGCAAATATTTGAAAAAAAAATTGCTTCCAAGAAACTTTCTTTCCACCCTGTTTCGGCTGAGCAGAAACTCTGCACACAGAATGAAAGAGAAGGATGATGCACATTCTGACAGCTTGAGTTACATGCTTCAGAAGCAGCAGGTTCTGTGTTGGATCTTTGGTTACATGCATGGCTCATTTACGGTTGGACAAAGCTTTTCTCTTCAGAGATGGCCGGCAATCAGGCTTCCAGAAAAAAAGATGGGTTGTTCTAAAAAGCAGCAGGACTACAACTACAATAATCAATACAGCAACCCTTTAAAAAATTTTATATCAAAGTAGCTATAGTGTAAGAATTCTACTTATAACTAGAATTACAAGAACTAGTGCAGTGCCCAAACTAAAATGATTGGCAGGTCTTATATCATTCACCCTTTTCTAGGTAGGTACGTTTGTACATTAGGAATTACTGGTCTGAACATGATGGGGAGAAAAATGTAATGTCAGTATTTTAAGGAGCATTTCTGTTCTGGTTATTTTAGAGGTAGCTTTTGGGGTCTCTTTTTCACCAAATATTTTTATTTTTGACAACATTCTAGAAAAGCTGCTTGTTGGAATTTGCTTTGGATTGGAATATTCTTGTCAAGATTACAAACATATCTGTCAGTCAGGTAAGAATTACCTGGCTTTCCAGGAGCTGTTCTCGCATTTGTAAGCAGAAATTTCTTCCCCACAGACTGCCTTCTACGGAGAGGCACTTCATACGGCTTTTTACGGCCTGAGCGGAGCAGCATGGCAGAGGCACTGAAGAAATACTGATGACGATGGTCTTACTGACTTCCTTTTCGAGTCCTAAAGTAGGAGTTAGAATTTGTCACAAGGATTTGTGTTTCCATTGAGAAAAAAGTTTTCAAATATAGTTTGGATAAATGACAGTTAATAGAAGTAGATAAACTCAATAAATGTTTGACTGGATGCATGATCCAAGCCTTTGTCTTGCAAAGCAAGAGCAGTGTGTTTCCAGTGATGGTAAATCAGTTAATATCTAAACTTCCACTAAGACGCACGCCAACGTGGATAACACAGTTGAAGGAATATATTTTGAAAGGCTTCCCCTTAGATCATATATAAGCAGTGTTTGTGGCTTCAGTTTATGTTTGTCACTCATAGGAAGCCAGCTACATTTTGCTAACTGAATTGGAAAATCTCATTCATTTTGTGGGTACAGTCTAAGTGATTGAAAATTATGCTAATTTCAAAATAGCATAATCTGACTCTCGGAGGTATATGTAGGTATATTGCAATCTTAAATCAAGGTTCAGGACATCTTGCCTTAGAAATGAGGACTGGAATTTGGAAATTTGAGGAATATATTATAATTATTAAGGAATATCAGTTAGTTTAAATACCTGAAGGAGAAGTTGATGTCTAAGAATGTGAACTATTTCCATTCTTTGTCATAGTTTTTTATGCTGTGTATATATTCCTATGTTGATTTCTTTATCTTAATGTCTTTAATACCTATTTCTTTGTTTCTTTTCTCTCTTCTGTAAGGTATACATTGACAACAACTAGGAAGATTTGAATATTGTTCTTGGCTGCAGACCTGTCAACAACTGTTTCGGAAACTTGGATCCAATTTATTTAATTTTGCATCTAAACTAAGTACAAGAGAATTAAAGTTCTTTAAACTGCTGAAAATAGCAGCAGTCTAACTACTCCTAACTAATTAATGAGTATGTTTGTGGCCAATGACAACAAGATCACACTAAAAGCAGAGGAAATTTGAATTTTTTTACTACTACATAGATTATATGAATACATTGATATGAAGACAGCAAAGAAAACCTGTTATATAGTCTCTCTTTCTCCTATTGTGATCTTGTTTGTTCTTAGCCATCATTCTCTCTTTCATTTAACCCCAAGACACATGTGATCATAAAATTAAATTAAGTATATGAAATTCAGTACCTCAAATTCAGTACATGAAAACAACATTTAAAATTTTGGAGTTCATTCATATGGTGGTATGTTCCAAATATTATCTCATACTGTGTTGATAAATTCATAACAAGATATGTCTAAGATCCTTACAGGGTCAGAACTATTTTAGTTGAGTATATTGGGTCACAGCTGTCAGACCTGCTAGCAAAGATAGGAATTTCTCCAGGTTTATTACAATTTAACAGTGGATATAAAAGAATTTTTGGCATCCTATAGCTAATAAAAAATGAGGTTATAAAAAATGAGGTTGATCGGACTTTACAAAATCTATCATCTAAACAAGTCACAGGAATACACAAAAATGCACATAAACTAGATGAAGAGATTTCCTAAGAAAACTTCAACTGAAAAAAATCACTATTTCATAGAATTTTGACAAACAGTCTGATAACATAATCTTAAATTATTTAATCCTGCTGTAATCTATTGTTCTTGCTTACCTTATTTTGTGTGTTTTTGTCTCTGCTGGATTACTTCTACTGAACAGAATGCTAGAAGCAGCTCTGTTACGGTTAATTTATTGCCTGAACAGAGGCAGGAAGCCAAACCTCTTAATAAAACAAAAGGCGGACGTGGATCTAATCTTCTAGAGCTCTACATACTCTCATTTATATCAACATTCCAATGGTTCTAAGTACTCCTGGAATTACAAGAGGGTCGGAAATTGTAGGAACAAACTTTTAAATGTTTGTTTATGTATGACACCACGGAAGCTTTTCTGCCTAGAACTGCATGCAAATTTTTAGCCACTAGTTCTGTGTATTCTATTCCTATATTTTATGTCACTAATATTGTTCTTGTTATCTGTCATTCTTCCAGGGCTGAGTCACGTGCAGATACTGGGTTTATGGTAATATAGACATATTAAAAGTAGGAGCATAGCCTCTGTTTCAGGGAGCTCAAAACAAACTTACTGCTCAAACATTTACCAGCTGTCAAATGGGCCTTGCCTGCATTGCATCCATGGGAATACTTGGACTGCCTGTGACATGAATGAACTTGTAAAAGTGCATGTGATGCATTTATTCACCCATGAAGCCCTGATAATATGTAGGTTTTCCTTATCAAATCCAGCACGTTCAGTTGGCCATATCCATCTACCTGTTTACATCTCTAACCCTTCACTCACCTATTGGTCAGTCCTCTCTATTCATATTATGTAACTATTTTTTAATTAGGGAGCCTTGCATTTTTATAGGAGTGAGTCATACTTTTATTTATCTCACTGAAATTATAAAAATTCTCTAAAAACAATTACATTGTTTTGTTGGGTTTTTTTTTGTTTTGTTTTTTTTTGGTTTTTTTTTTTCCAAAGTTCTCTTAAAGTCAAGGAGCTACTGCTTTTATCTCGAGTTTGTTCACTATGTAAAGAAAGTTCTATATTTGATCTGTGTTTGGTTTAGGAAAAATCTTTTTCAGTTTTCTAAGCCCTCACCAGACCAGGTAATTCATTGGGTCAACAGAAGGACTTTATTGAAACACGCATTTAATGACAAAGCAATGTGATACTTTGAAATCTCATGTGGGGAAGTTTCTAGATGGCATGATATAAGTACATTTTCAGTAAACAATTGTCCTAATTTTGTGTGGGATAGAGTTAATTTTCATGCTGGTATATGGTCTAATGCTGTGGTTTAGATTTAGGATGAGAATAACATTGATAACACACTGATGGATGAAGTGTTAAGCATTACGACAAGGACTTTCCTGTTTCTCACATCACACCACCAGTGAGGAGGCTGGGAGACACGAGTAGCTGGAAAGAGACACAGGATATAGCTGACCATGACTGACTAGAGGGCTATTCCATGCTACATGGTGTAAAGCTCAGAAATATCAACTACAGATGAAGCTGGCTGGGGGCTACTGCTTGGGAACTGGCTGTGTATCAGCTAGCAGGTGGCTAGCAGCTTCATTGTGCATTACTTGTTTTCTATATTCTAATTTTTTATGATAGTTATTTTTGTTTTCCCTCCTGTTTCTGGCCTGTTAAGCTCTCTTTATCTCAACGGGTGACTTTTAAGTGAGCAAGTGGTTTGTGTGCTGTTTAGCTGCCCACTGGGTTAAACCACAACAGTCCCTTTTGGCACCCGATCCATGGGTGTGAAGGGTTAAGATAACCACTGTTCTGACATGTTAAAACAAATTTGTTACAACAATTAGATGCATTGGTTTAATAGTTGCTGGCAACAATGTTGTTTATTTGAGCTCAACTTTGTTGTGTGCTCTCAGAGCTTCATTATGTAACGCCTTACTCGCTGTGTGTGTTCCCCGTTGTGTAATTTCTCAGCTCTGGGTTAAGGTTACGATCTTGTTGTGCTTTGTAACATGTCTTTTTGATATGATAAGATGCCTGTTGGCAGGACTGAGGCGGTGTGGGCACCCGGCATCGCCACTGCACTCACATGGCAGGAGCTACCTGTTGGGAATGACACCTAACTACACCTTCACCGGCCCATCCATGGGAATGACACCCTCTGTCATCCTTCCCTTCTCCTCCAGGTGAGTTACAACAGCTCTTGGAAAGTATCCCCAGGGTGTCCAAACCAGCACCTTGGAACTTCACCTCTGAAAAAGTGCAGAATCCAGAAAAATTTATTAAAATATTTGGGAAAGATGAGCTGTTACCAGGTAATTCCAGAGAGACACAAATCCCTGCAATGTGCTGGGGCCTGGTCCAGGCTGACTGAGCCCTGTTCTACAGAGCTCAGTGCCTGCTGCAGGGAGTGAAGGTCTCTGGGACTGAAAGCAAAGTGACAGAGTCAATAGCGGAGCTGGAGAACCAACCTGTGCTGGTATTATCTGCCCTTGTATGCAAGGAGAGATAATGGAAGCAGAAGTGGACATATTTAATAAGGGGTAAAGGGGCTGCCTCTAAGAGGGATCAGGAAGCAGACTACTCCAAAATACGGCTATTGCAAGGTAGCTTGGAAGGTAAGTAGAGGAAGATAGGTAGGTCAGTGGGCCTATGACACGCTAGGCCATCGAAGAAGAGATGCAACGTAGAAATGGGTTTGTGGATGAGGGATGGACTTATCATGGACATTATCCAATACCATGCACCATCTCTCCAGCCCTGAAGGTCTACTATGACAGAAGAAGCCCAAAGCTATGGACTAATTGTACTCAATGAACATTTGAGAGGGCTGACCCATAGACTAAGGGAATGATATCTCTGTGTATGCATAGAAAGACAGGGAAGGATGCATTGGAAAGAGTGGAATGTGGGCACGACATAAATGATGCAGAACAAAGGGTGGATATTTCTCTGGTTTTATTTGGGATAGAGTCAATTTGTGCCCTATTTGGTATAGTACTGAGTGACAGATTGAGGATAAGAATAATGTTGATGATACACTGATGTTTTACATTTTACTAAGCAGTGTGTTTACACTAACTCAAGGAATTTGCAGGTCCTCCCATTGCCACACCAGTGAGGAATCTGCGGCACAAGAAGCAAGAGGGGACACAGGTTGGTGGTGGAAAGTGAGCCCACAGCTGTTTAGTTTCCTTCCAGATTAAACCACAACAAGGACAAATGCAACGAAAAATGTATTATGTGGCAAAAGCATTTTAATTTGTTTTAATACAGGTGTTTTTCGATGCTATCCTGAGATGCTATACTACTGCTGCAGCTGCATTTTTTAGTAAGGAGCAGATGAATACAGGTTGTAAAATGCAGGTTACATGTCATATGAATTATGCTTGCAGGCTGCATATATACCTGGTGAAATTCCAAATTTAAGTATGCCATCCCTATAGCTATAGCACAGAAAAATCTCTTATATTAAAGGAGCAACTGTAGGGACATCATAATGTGCTACATCAGCACTACTCTTTAGGAGCTAAATAACAACACACACCATCAGCAGCCACACACACACAAAAGCTAATTGTGATTGGTACAACCTGGGTGGACTAAGCCATAGAAATATTGAGGATGCAACTACATTGCAGCTGACCTTCCATTTTAACCTTTACAGTTCATTTTAAACTTTATTGTTTTATCAGTCTCATCAGCAATAACAGCACCGATAGCAGAAAAATCCAAAGATGATTTTGTGCAGACCCTGATGAAAAGTATCAAGGTACCATGTTAGAAGTGAAACAGAGGAGGACACTCATCTGGGCAACCCTGCACACTTCTCTTCTAGATTGGCCACCGGAAGCATTTTCCATTCTCTGTCTCTTTCCAACATTGCCTGCCCCACCCCTACTTCCTGGCACCTGTGTCTCCCTTTCCCTTTCTTAATCTCACACTTTCTTTCTTTCTTTCTTTCTTTGCTTGCTTGCTTTTCTCTTCCAAGCTTCACCATTAGAGTGAATGTATTTCATTGGTCGTGGACCCCTCTTAATAACTGTATCCCTACAGTTGCAACATTAGGTTCAGTCCATTACAGGACAGGTTTTCAAAATCCTCTTCAAATTCAAATTAATATGTCATATTAAATTATCATGAAAGGCAACAACCTCTAGAAAACAGTAATAGAGAGAAAAACATCAATGAAATTACTAAAAAATATTTTATGTATAACTATTGGCATAGGAACTAGCAAGAAAAACAGCTGCCTACAACTTACTTGTCTTTATTTGGTTATAGATATTCATCTGCAAAAAGTAAATATTTGCAGAAAAGAGAAGAAGGAAAAGTTTCCTGGTACCACATGCCACTGCATGAATAATTTGGAGATACAGTAAATACTAGCCATTTAATCAGCCATTTAATTTGCCAACAATTTACAGGAAATCTAATTCAAAATCTCTCAACCTGGAAAAAACCTGGAACATAGCCAATAGACTGTACCACACAAAAAGATCAGGCACTTATAATTTGGAGCCCAGTGTATAGTCAGATTTACACTGGGGAAAAGGTTGATAACGAAGAAGAAAGAAAGAAGAAAGAAGAAAGAAGAAAGAAGAAAGAAGAAAGAAGAAAGAAGAAAGAAGAAAGAAGAAAAAGAAGAAAGAAGAAAGAAGAAAGAAGAAAGAAGAAAGAAGAAAGAAGAAAGAAGAAAGAAGAAAGAAGAAATTAAAGAAGAAAGAAGAAAGAAGAAAGCCTTTTCTAAACATTTTCAGTGAAAGCAATTGAAAACATTATAGTAGCTTGTGTGAGGTAGAGTTTCCAGGTTTTGGAGATGTCAGCTCAAAAAAACTTGCTCTAGTTTAGAGTACAGGGATTCTATTCTAAAGTCCTTAATATATATTAACATTTGTATGAGATGTTCTTGTTTTTCTGCACTCTGAGGTGTTTCTCCCCTAAAGGTATAAAAAAACAAACGGAATAGAGTTAGCAGTAATATATTTTCTAACTGACTGAAACTGACATGGTAATCTATTAATGCATTTTTCTTGGAAACTGTTGGTTTTTAAAAATATTCTAAGAATATTACAACATGTGCATTTAACTTCCAACTTAATCTTGCTTCACATCCTGTTAACATGGCATGCCAAAGACATATATAGGACTAAACAGAGCATACTGTAGCATATCTATTGCTCCCAGTACTTCCAGACTGTCATTAAGTAATTCTGTTTTATGTGCAGCGAAGACCTCTGCTACTGGAAAGAATTCATGTGTTTCTGTTTACAATAGAAGACCTATGACATAGTAATGTCTATGCTGACCACTGCTGAAAAATCTATAATTTTTTGGAAGTTTGTTCTTAAAAACATACACACAAAAGTGAAAAGTGGTGTGTATAAATGAAAACTATTTCTGCTTCTATGCTAAATTACTATTTTTAACATTTCTCTTAGTCTAGACTTCTTCTACCAAATGTTACCATAAATGTTTTTTACTAATTAAGTGTCATACTATTTTTGGTGTTTCTTGGAATAAGAGAAGGATGATGCCTCTTGAACTTGAGATGGCAAAAGAGATCTTCCCTTCACTTGGTAGGGGACATACAGGACCACAAAAGGTGTTCAGCAAAAGGGGCCCACTGGACAGTAATATATTGAAGCCATACAAGGAGTGGCTGAGGTCACTTGTTCTTTCCAGGAAAGTCTGGAGGAGTCTGAGGAGAGACCTCACTGCAGTTACAGCTTCCTCACAAGAGGGAGATGGGAGACAGGCACTGATCTCTTCACCATGACAGGACCAGTTACAGGACCCAAGGGAATGGCCTGAAGTTGTGCCAGGGGAGGTTTAGGATGGATATCAGGAAAAGGTTCTTCACCTAGAGGGTGGTTGGGCATTGGACAAGGCTCCTCAGGGAAGTGGTCATAGCACAAGCTTGACAGAGCTTATGAAGCATTTGGACAATGCTCTCAGGCACATGGTGTGACTCGTGTGAGCAGAGCCAGGAGTTGGACTGAATGATCCGTGTGGGTCCCTTCCAACTCAGGATGGTCTCTAATTCTAACACCCTGAGGTGCTGTAAGCCATGCACATTAACTGCAAATAGAGGATAATATAGAGGCTGGCAGGGTATCTTCTTGGACTACAGTGGTTTGTCTTTATTGCATGCAAACGTTTCGTGGAGCTTCCATCCTTGAAGGTACTCAAAACCCAAATGAACAAGGCCCTGAGAAAGCAGTTCTGTTTGCCCTCACTTGGAGCATGGAGGCATGGAGGCAACAGACACACAGAGATCTGTTTCAACCTCAACTATACTGTGATTCTGTGAAATAAATATTAAGAAAATATTTTGGGGTTTATATAGATTAATTAATTCCTCTGACTTTTCTAAATTTCCTATTTTGGAACAATTGTATTGTCTCTTTGAATGTAGAATAAAACCAGATGTATAGAAGAGATGTGGCTGAATGTGGCTGAGACAAAAGACTTACATTTTAACCAAATTTTGCTGATAGATTCCTGTAACTTTTGTGATAACACTTCAGAACAAGAGTCAGTGTTTGTAGAGATAATCCTTTTAATTTATACTTTTCAAATATTGCCCAGTCTTTCTGATATTCCTCATTGATGGACTGGTACTGTAGCATGTAAGAGTTGTCTTGAGGTGTGCTCTATGTGAAAGGTGTGTCTACATGTAAGGTGTCTATGCATTGCCACAGATTCTTTTCCTTCACACCATCCATCAGGAACAGTGACATACAAGACATACTGTAGAATTGTTGATATCACAAACATACTTGCAGAAGTTGTCTTCTCCCCAGTCAGAAGTGAACATTCATATCTGTGTGACTACAGTTTTAGCCCTTGCCCTGATTTGCCTTCTCAGATACTATATAACACAGTCTTTACAGTTAATGATTCTAAAGGAACTGAATGGGCAGTGAATGGAAGAAATGTTTCATTCATCCAAACTTTGACTCTCTGTGCATTTTAATGTCTGCACCTAGTCATTCTCAAAATCTCTCTTTGCTATGAAAATGATATCTTTGCATTTTTTCTCCACTCTCCAGCTGGGAAGGGGAAATAATTGCCATTTCTATAATACCACAAAAATGTAAAAAAAGCTTCAGGTCTGAAATCAGATACAATAAAGTATAATTGCAAAACCTTTCACATAAATACATGTTAAGTCTGTATGAAACAATTTTGTTGCCCTTCCTGTGTTGCACAATTACAGAGAGCAGAGTGAAAATAAACAGTGTTGGAGATTACTAAATTCCTGCTACCAGTTTTCTAAGGAACTGAGGTATATGTAGCTGTGTTGTCTGTCTGTCCTCTCCAGCCACTTTTTAATCTGCTGGATAATTTTGACTAAGTTTGGCAAGGTGAGTGGAAGGAGGAAGCCTAGTTGAAAAAAATATACATTTTTTCAAGTTCTGTGAACATCAGCAGCTGAACAGCAGACAGATTGACGAACATTGTTAAATGAAATACTGCAGCCTGATCTCATCAGTTATTCTTCCAGCTTGGCTAAGGACCTAGTTATCAGCCTGTATCCACTGGATGCCCAGCTGTCAGGTGTAAATGGCAACCAACAAGGGATCCGAACTCTGGAGTTTATTACAGAACCAAAGAGATTTGATGTTTTACACTACTTGATTATCTGGCAATATCATTCCCTCATGTCACATTCCTAGCTGTCAACCTAGTGGTCTGGCATGGTTGGGCAGGAAATCATGTTGGTTCCTGCTGTGCCACTTCCCGCAGCAGCCAGCTGCATTAGGCATTAATGATCAAAGCCCCTAAACATTCTACATTCTCCCTATTCATCTCCATACTATTCTTTATTACTCTATTCTTCATTCTTATTCTTCATTCTCATATGGTGGACTCCAAAGGCCATCTGGAATCAAGAAAAAAACATCTGAATGTGCTCAATTGCTTTCTTCTTTCTGTAGTTCTAAAAAGACATCATAACAGAATTTTGGATCATAACATGTCATGTCAATTAGAAAATATTTATTCATGGTCTTTGTTAGAATGGATTTTTGATGCATTGTAACACATTGTAAAATTCTAATTCTGCTTTAAGTTGCTGAGAATTACTTATTTTAAGGAGAACTGTACTTTTTCAGTACTACATGCTGCAGAAGCTTGAATGCAGAACAGCTTACAGCTTTGAGGACTCAAAAAAGGAGGAATATCTCTAAAGCGTAGAACTCAAAGATAGTTTCTTTGTTTTCTGTCTGTTTCTATTCCAATTGGCAATGAGGATATCACTGGCACTAGAAAGTAGCACTGTATACTTAAAAGGGAGAAAGATACAATTAAAGGTGGTGGAACATGAGAGAGGATGAAAAAGATCAGCAGAATAACTCATCTGAAACATTTCAAAGATTGATTATTTTCTTCACACTCCAGAGCCCCTGTTTCTTTCACAAGAATTTTTATGCATCCCATAAAAGGAAACTTCAGGTGGCAGACCTGCAAATGGAAAGCACATTGTTAGTGTTTTCTAGAGTTTGGTGTTCATTTTATTTACCATTACTATATGTAAGCAGGAACATGTAACTACTTGAGCATACAGTTTGAATGGCTCTGGCAGCAATGCTAATCCACTCGCCTACAGAAGAATTCCAAGGACCCTTAATGTGGGCTATATTCTATGTCACCATGGAGGTCATCAGGAGCAGAAACCTGTACCTTGTACCCCTGGCTTTACTGTATGAAACAGAAGAAGCAGAATGAAGGAAAATGGGACCCATTCAGTCACTATTTATGACATTGCCAGGAGAAGAAGAAAATGATACACTGAGTGAATGTGTATTATATATTAAAAAATATTTTTTCTGATTTGTGAAGCATAACCTGTGAAGGTGGAAGGTACATTTTAATCCCCTTTACCACTCCTGAAGCAGAGAAAGTGATTTCAAGGTACAGGAATCCAGGCCTTCACAGAAACAGTCAATTTTACTTCTCTTACTAAACCTCCTGTCCTGCTGCTACAGAAGCCATCCTTCTTTTTTCATTCTACACCCTGGAACAGGCAGCTCTAACCTGTTAGAAAGCAACCCTTCAGTGCCCTAATAGGAATATTATAATTCTGCCAGCCTAAATGATTATTTGAGGGTGGTAATATCTTCTTTTACAAAAATGCTATAGGTTTATTGTCTATAGGATAGAAAACAATTAGAGGGCCTTTGGATTTAAGAACTTTAGACTCAAATATTATTTTTGTATATATTTTACACATTTTCTGGGAGTTATATATAAATCTCTAAAAATGCATACAAACCCTTGTAAAGTGTAGAAAATGGCCACAAGTAACTCAGGGATTTAAAACAGCCACAGTTTGCTTAGCTAGTAATCATCTTAATCTATACAGTATCTTCATTCTCAAAGTATAACTTCATTGTAGTTTAGTAACACTGTTTTCAGATTGAAAGCAAATGTAAAGACAAAGTATCCAGTTAGGGCATATGATAAAAACTTATACCCAAATCAAGGTTTAGGAAGAGACTAATTATTTTCATTGTCACTGTGTGCCTGTAGTAATTGTGGGTGCTTTCACGGTCAGGCTGAGATACTCTCTTTATTTAGACCCCTGAATGTGACCTCCATGACGCACTAATGCTCTGTCACTCAAAACTCACATCAGAGGTGAAGGATACTGGTCACCTCTGACAGTTGTCTCTTTTCCTTTGCTAGATCATCCTGTCCTTTGTGAACTGTATATGGAAGATTACTCTTTCCCAGGCATATCTCACATTTCTTTCTCATGGTATATCTTTATCCATTTGACATTTGCACTGTTCTGTACCCACGCAAGACACTGTGGATAATACTATAATGACAACATTTCTTGCTGTATTTGTGATAACACAAAGGCAGAGGCACTCAGTGTAATATTCTTTAAGATCATGCATATCCAGACTTGCATGGTTAAAATTTATGTAAATGTCTATCACACCATTTAAAAAAAATTGTATATCCAATTGAAGATGTATGGAGAGAAACTGTAAGAATACTTATCAGCTCTATTTATTTTCCTTTTTTGTTTGTTTGTTTGGTTTCTTTTCCCTGATATGTGAGTCATTACTCCTATTAACACTGAATATGTAAAACGAAACCCCATTGTTACAGGTTTACAAAACGCTTGCTTCTGCTTCAGCAGTTCCACCCTGGTTATGTTGAGATGGGAGCATTGCCTCTGATTTAAGGCAGGAACGGTACACGGCATTTGTTCAACGGCGCACTCGTGTGTCAAGACTCTGGAAGTACATAGATAGTGTACCAGAATTCCTTGAATACAATGTATTTTTCTTATTACATAAGAAAACACAAAAAAGTTCTTATAGATCGATACAATTACGTTGCTCAGTACAATCTTTTTTTTTTTTTTTTGCCTACTTTGATTGCATACCTAGAAAAAATATCCTCTTTCAAATATTTTGGTGATACAAGTCAGAGCTCCCAATAAAGGATATTATTTTGTTTTGTATTTTTGTATTTTCATATGCGGGCCCTTCTTCACTGAAATTTAATTTCAAAGTATAGACTCGATATCTTTATTTCTTTCATCACTATAAATTTCAAATTTTGACAGGAGATCTGAATATAGCTGAGATGTTATTATACCAAAATATCTGAACACATTTTCTGCTACTCAGCCTATGAATTGTATGCAGAATTATTACTACAAGTTCTCATATTCTCAAAGCAAGCCCACATGTATAGCAAGAAACAAAAACTTCTATTAAGCTACCAGGTATTGTTGCAGGAGTAAAAATGAGCCAGGAAGTGAGTGTTGAAGGCCAGACATCCAACAGGCACAAAATTAAAAGAGCTGCCAGCCTCATCTAGTTGTATTTAATATTCCCACTGTTACTTGAATGGTAGCTTTCTTCAGTTATGTTTTTCTTACAGGTGATTTAATCTCCACACGTTGCTGGAATCCCTCCACCACTCCAGTCCCTCTAATGATGACCTTCCACCTTTGGCTTGGAGTGGGACTCAGACAAGACAAACACTGCTCCTGAGATCAGTTATTAAAGAAAACACACCACAGCATTCCCTCTGTTTTGTGACAGGACATACTGGTCCTTATGGTCCCATTACAAGAAAGACATTCTGACTCTTCAAAGTATCATTTCAAATGCAATTTCTTAGAGTTAACATCATAAGGAAAGAGAGAACTGGTAGCCTACATCATTTCAGATTCCACAAACCATAAGCAGTGCAGCATGAAATGGGTCTGTAATGAGGGTGCATCATGAAGACCTCGTCTGTGGAAGGGCTATCCCCATTGTGGTCATTCAAGCTATAACAGGATTTCCTTTAAAAACCCCAAACTTATTCGTCATTTCTACTGTCAGAGAGGATGTCTGCATAAGAACTTCTGGCTGCAGTTTTAGACAGAGGCAAGGTCATAGAGATGCCAGTACACAGCTGCTCTAACAGTGCATTGCTTGAATTCATCCATGGGATATGCACAGCCCAAGAGAGACCTGAAGGCCATCCTGTATGTGGCTACACTTGGGTTACCTATTGCATGGATCACTGCAGTCTCAATGCACAAAGATCCTTCCAAGCAGGTACACCTTCCTGCAGTGTGGAGGCATTTATTCCCATTAAGAGACCTGCATTGTGAGCAAGGTCTCTGGGGTGATCTCTGAAGAACCCTGCTGAAGTAGAGGGTTTTTTTCCTGCTCCCTTACATTCATTCTCTCCCCCTTTCTCTGTCAGCAGGATTTTTTTCATGAAGTTAGGAATGTTAAGAGGATAAAACCAAAACCACACAGAAGAGGTGCGTCTTCAAGTGCTTTGTGGACCACTACAACTGTGGAATTCCCTGGTGCCCGGGCCATGTCCCTGAGGATCTCGTACAGGGGTGAGCAGGACTGGAGGGAACGTGAGGGCAAATGTGAGAGGACTACAAGCGCACCCCAGGCCAGGCCAGCGTCGGTAGTAGCAGCCTCCCCTCACACGGACCAACTCCTAAGGCAAGTTGGGCAGAACCGAGTGTAGAACAGAGTGTTTTTGTGAGCTGCTGCCTCGTTTCGGCGGCTGAACACTTGTGGTGGCAGACCTCTGACGTGAGGCGACAGACCCGTTACGTGGCAGAAACCTCTCAGCCGCAGCAGCACGGCAGCACAGCT
>VWZP01000213.1:319035-411473 GCA_013396995.1 Dicaeum eximium
AGCTGCCCGCCGGAATATGGCTATTGAAAATGGAAGAGAAATTTTCCAGTGGGCAGTACACAGGGATAGCAGATTTCGTGTGTGACTTCCGGCTCATGCTGGAGACTTGCTATCGGCTGCACGGTGTGGATCACTGGCTCTCCAAACAGGCCCAGAAGCTGGAGATGATGCTGGAACAGAAGTTGGCGCTGCTATCCCGGTAGGTGGAGAAAACTATAGGGGCCGTGCCGCGTGTTTTTTACATAAAGTAGAACAGGAGGGTGTGTTTCTTTACGTAAAAATTCGTTTAAAAAAAAAAAAAAACAAGCGTCAAACAAAACCCCACATCAGAAAGAACATTGGAACTTTCAGTAGTTTCATGAAGATTAACGTTTCCTACTGGGAGCTATTCAAATCTTAATTCAAAACGCTTTGGAAATTCCAAACCTCAAAATGCCAAATAGAGCACAGCATTTCCTAAGATTTTCCTTCTGAAAGAAGCCTTTTGTGAACATGGAGGGACACTTGTTTACACAAGATGTCAAATGCTTCTTTCTTTATTTTATTCTGTTGTGAAACTGCCTAAATTCTGTATGAATATTTGGCTCTTTGAAATTGTTATTTTTACAATCTGTGAAATTTTTACCACCTTTAAAATATGTAGGAATGAAATATTAAGCTGAAGTTACCTGCTTTGACGTTATGTATTTTTTCATAATCATAAAATGAGAGACTATGCTTGCCGTACTACAGTCTTAAATGGCAAAATGGAAATCGTGGTAAGTTGAAATGTAACTCCCTGGCAGGAACTTTCTTATCAGCCAAAGCAGCTGAAACATAGAAAGATCTCGAGCTGTATAGAAGAAAGCCCGGTGTAAATCACAACTGAAGTACATGATTTCTCATGAGCTTGTCATAGGTGTAGTTTAGTCATTATCAGAAACCCGTGGTGGCTTCTTACAGTGAAAAGCCCACCAGTCTTCTGAATTAAGTAGTATTCTGCATGTAAAAACCAAGAGGTGTTTTTCGTGAAGGATGAAGGTGAAGAAGGAAGTGTTGGGAAATGCGTAAAGCTGTGTGTGTCCATCAGCTTTATGTTTGCTAGTGACACATCATGAACTGCCAGCTAGTTAGATCACTCATGTAGGAAGAACACTTCATGAGAGTGGTGCAGAAGTCACCTGAAAGCAGAGTGGATGTATTCAGTGCTGCTGTAGCAACATTATATTTGAACTGTTCCTGTGTAACAGCAGTTTTGGGACAGTCTGGTAATAGAAAGGAAGGAGCTGAACGTGGGGCGTGAATGTTCCTAGTTTTCTAGAGTAAAACCCGATTTAATTTAAAAAAAAACCTCAAATTCCTGGCTTAATAGAGTTACTGCTGGCAGATAAATCAGCAAATGCAGCTTGGAATATTTTGTGTTTTCTAATAGCAATATAGGTAGTTACTAAAAAATAAATTCAGTTGCTCTTGCCAGTCATCCATTCAATGCACAATCTTTTTCAGATAAATACTAGGAAATAGTGAACTGTCTGAAGATAGTCCTGCCTCAGTGAATTTATTCTTGTATTAACGCTTCAGAGATTTGTAAAGATTTTTTCATTATGTCTATGTGCAGTAGCTTAATAAAAGTTTCTAGTATCTGTAAATATAAAGTATTATGGAACCTAGAAGTCTCAAAGTTCTTTTACAAATTTTAATTAGACAAATTTGTTTGAAATACTAACATAACTTTGTTTGTAAAATGAAATTGAATAACTGCTTCTTGGAGCAATCATTCTTACATTATTACAGGGAAGTGTTTAGGTCAATGATCCCCTTCAAGTGGTTTGAGGGAATCAATCAATATTGGTTGTATAATTCCTGAATACTACAAGCCACAGAAAATTACCTTAGAATGGGGGCTGGATTTTCCTGCTCTGTCCTTCAAATGTTTTTACAGGTTGTGAAAACTCATACAAGTTCTAACGGAGTATTTTGAAACAATGTAAGAAGAAATGTGACTCTGCAGACAATTTTGTAGTGTTTTGTCTTTCAGTTGTTGTAGTTTTAAATGGGATGAAACCAGTGTTTAACATATGCTTCCCCAGCCTAAACCAACTAAT
Source organism: Dicaeum eximium (assembly GCA_013396995.1). Lineage (NCBI taxonomy): Eukaryota > Metazoa > Chordata > Aves > Passeriformes > Dicaeidae > Dicaeum > Dicaeum eximium. The sequence continues at coordinate 321,120 of VWZP01000213.1, forward strand.
AGACCTTTCACCCCACCACGAAGCCCCCTATTTTAGGTATCTGCTAAAAAGGATACTTCCTTATCATAGGTCTTGTGGAAGTTTTCTCATTCCAAATACTTATGGATTAAGATAGAGAATTCCATCTCCAAATAATATTTGGTAACTTGTGGTAAATGTACAGTTTTTCACTGTCATGAAAACATAGGTCATATTAGTGTGTTGGGTTTAAGTTTAAAATTTTATAAAGGAATTTTTAAAACGGAAAAAATGGCAGGTGAAAAAATAACTGTTTTTTTCTGAGTAAACGTACTCGATCCATGGTTGGTAGGGTAGGCATTGAGGTGCCACTGGTATGAAAGTTCCTAGTTGTCAATTGGCTTGCTTTTTTCCTCTAGGCATTTAAGAGAGAAAACATCATTAGCTGTAACATCTAGAGGATGCTATGGGCAGGAGGATGAGAAAACCACAGCATGCATTTCTACAAGACGTCGTTCCACGCCTCGCAGTTTAGTGGGTTTGTCAACAGGCGTGTTTGAGTCTGTGATGGTTCAGGTTCTGAGACAAGAGGAGCAACTGAGAGCAAAAGAGGAAAAGAGGTAATAAGTAAAACTATTTAGTTTTGGTTTGAAATAGTTGTGTCTTCCTAGTTTGCTAAAGAGGCTAGCTCCGTATGGCTTTTTTAGGTAAATAAATGTTGTGGCTCTCTTGTGGTCTTAAGTTCATGGCTTCAATACAGTGTACCCACAAAGCAAAAAATTAGTACCACTTTCTTGAAAAATCGCTGAGGTAATTTAAGTTTTGAATTAAATTACAACTGCTCTTATTTTAGTGTTACAAAACTTCTAATATTAACCAAAAGAATCTACTGTAATTTCCTGCCAGTGCATTATGGTTTATCGTATGTATCCTTGGACAGTTTTTCATGCAATAATTAGATTTAAAACTACCAGACTGCTTAACTACAGTCTAATTCCATGATCTTGCTTCGCTCACTGATAGCCAGAAGCAAATTATCTTTGCCAGTGTCTCTGCTGTTACCTCACTGATGTGGCATTTCAGCTTGTCAGTTAGATAACAATTTTAGATTGTACGTGTAAATAACTGAGATTTTGTGGTTTTCTTAAATTTAAGAGCTATATAATTCTAGGCAGTGTTTAATGTTAATATATTTTACCTTGAGGAAAATGAAGCTTATAAGTTTGTTTACTTTAACAGTAATTTGAGTGACTGTGTCTAAACATGGTGCATAATGATATTTGCTTCAGGAAGCAAAATGTTTCTAGCTTTTTTCAAAGTTTGCAGCTTTGTAGACTTTTTCGCATATGTAACCATCCTGCTTATAAATTTGTAGGTAATCTTCATTTTCAGCAGATTTGAAGCTATATGGCTAACTTAACTGTTAGACAGTACTCTTTTCTGCAGAACTTTCTTCTTCTAATCTACTAATCTTCTAATCACGCTTTGCCAAAAAAAAAAAAAAAGTGAAGATCGCTAAGGTTATTGTTTCTTTGGTAAAATTATCTTTATTTTTGCTCAACTCTGTGTTCTAGAACTCAGGACTGAATACCAGTGTTATGAAAAAGGATATTTTGATTGGATTTTAATTCATTGATAGAATCTGTAGAACAGTTTACCAAACAAAATAAAAATCACGCTTTCATACACCTGTTTTAAGTGCATAGCTGCAAAACTGTAGTAATTAACTGTTAAATCCATGTATCTGGATATACTCAAAAGTTCTAGATCCTGGGCAAAAGATGGTTAATTCTACAGAATGTTCTACAATAACAGAAAAAGACCACAACTAACTTGCCTCTTTACACCCTAAAATTTTGAACTGTACCACTTATTAAGCGAGAAAAATCTGTCAGTAGATATCTGCTTTAATATTTCTTTGACTCTGTTGACCTCTCCAAGTAATCATGCTTCAGATATCTTCTCTGTTTTATTTCTTAATTGCACCATGTTTTTAAAGTAATTTGGACCTCTCTGTACCAATTGTTTCCCAGTTTACCAAATGTGTACCTTTTCTGAGCACTTTTATGAAAAGCACTTGGCAATTGGAAGGCCTGTAAAGTTAGTTGCACATTTCCAGTGAAGATCATATTTTACAGCATATATAAATTTTCAAAGTGGTGCACATATAAGTTCACATACTTTCAACACTTTTTATTTGAAAATGTATTGCAAGCTTCTAAACTTACTTTGGCTTATTGCTTAAGTACATATTATATTATTAAGGAGAGAAAATGGTTATTCTGCTACTTTTTTTGTTTCTTTAGAAATCTAATACATGGAGGTTGGCACAGGAGAAGTACTTTCTAAACAATATGGAAGATTGCAGCCTTGGATATTTTAGTTGGAGAGCACAGCGCTGGCAAATCTGTTGTATTTGGATGGGTAGCATCTGCTCTTCACCCAACTTTAAGATGAGTTATCAGGAACATAAAAAAGAGCTCAGTTTCTGGCCATCTAGTGAGCGACTCAGTGTCCTTGTAGTTGTAATTTATGCTTGTAGCCGTAAATTATCTTAGTTTAGAATGTCTAAAAGTTGCATGCTTTCAGTCCCAGAAAAGTAAGACTGCAAATACAAGGGCCTTTTGCTAAAACTTAGCCTCATATCTAAAGAAATTGCCTGTTGAAGCCCAGGTTTATATATAACTCTTTGCTTTAGATATTGAGATACTTTCATAAGATATCTTAGAGATAAGATACAGGCATCTTATGATGAAAATGAAATAAAACTAAAACTATATCTAAATCAGTCTAAAATAGTCTAATTAGTCTAATAGTCTAAATATATCTAAAATAGTCAAACATATAAATAAATATAACCATGTATATTTATCATGTATGGAAATAAAAATAAAATACAAAACAAATTAGTAGATTCAATCCTTAAAATATTTTCTGATTATTTCCCACAAGATCCTTGAAATTGATTTTGCAAGCATTTTTTTCAACTGCATATTTTGGAAGAATATTCTAAAGTGGAATTTTTATCTTCTGTAGTTAACTCAATAAATAATTGTGGAATTATTTTATAATTGGAAATGATGACTAGTTAGTTAGATACTGAAATATAAAGGTAGATTCCTAGTGAAATTTTTGAAACCACTGGTGAATGGCAGATAACTGACTGGTTGCTTTCAGTGGGAATTAAGTGTCTGTATGGCTTTGGTTTGTTGAAAATTATGTAGGCAATTCTGTGTCTTTCATCTCTGAAAACATGATCCTGGGATAGGTTTCAGACATTTTCATTACAACATTTAAAGAATTGAATTCTGGCTGCAAGTTAGTAATTAAGGAAATTGTGGAATAAGGTATGCTTATATAGTCAATTTTGCTTTTTATGAGGGTGTTAGCATGGAATTAACTGGATTCAATGGAAGAATATAGAGTATGTAATAATATGGTTTAACATATTTGAGATACAGAAATAAGGTTACATGGGCATCACCAAATTTAGTATCTTCTGACTACTAAATCTTGGCCTAATTTAGAATAATATGTAATATTGCTAATCTGTATGTAACCTATTTTGTTTTTGAAAGAAAGTTTGTAGAAACAAGTTATTGTTAATTAAAACAGTTCTCTGTGTCTTGTCATTAAGAGTTCCAGTGTCTGACTTCTTACCTATGAATCAACACCTAAGTAGGTTAAACATGGTAATTGGGAGAGCAAAATAAAATCTAGACTTTGTCTCCTCTCCCCACCAAGAAATCTTCTGTTGGAAGCAGGAAGGAATTTGCTGGTGATATAACAGAGCTGCCTTAAATAAGGGAGGGAATTATATGAAGAGTTATGTCTGGACTCTGTTTTAGGTGTTATCTCTACTTGGGTATCATGTTTACTGACTTTTAAGGTGAGATGCCACTCGAGCTGCAAAGCAACTGCTGCAGATGTGTTCTAGAAATATGGCTGTTGTTAGTCTAGAAAAATCTGCTTCACCTTAGAACAGTTCTGTTACTACTCTAACTCCAGTAAACGTATGCAAACATATTTCTGGTAAATGTAAATAAAAGTATGAAACAATAGGTTTTTTACAGTTGCTGTCAGCGTGAAAGCCAGATATATTTGTCCAGAGAATTTCTCAGTCTATTTGTGCCACTAAAATATCAAATGTCTCTCTCTTACCTCCTTCTCTCCAGTTTCTCTCTTTCTTCACCCCTGCTCCCTTGCCCTGTGTCCTATACCCTCTTTGCTTCCCTTTATCCTCTCAAAAACACCGCAAGAAAAAGCTGTCCCAAAGATGCTAGCAGGAAGACCTCAGTAATGAAGATGTGAAATTGTGCTATTATATTTTTTCTTGAATGTCTGCTGAGAATGGAATGACAACAGATGTTGTGATAAAACAACAGCTTAGAAACAAGGCAAACTTTTACAAGTGAAACAACTTACAGTTTCGTTTTCAAACAACCTTTTACAACATTGTTAAAATGATATCGTAATTGTAATTTTATCTAGGCGGAGGTGAATTTAGGGTATAGTACTTATGTTGATAATTCAATCTTGATTTAAATTATTACTTGGTAAAAAGTTGAAACTGCTCACAAAGATGATATTTTTGGATTACCTACAGCTTTTTTTAATTAAACAATCCTGAAATGCTGTTGTTTCTACATATGTTCCATCTCACCATGTACTCACTATTTAGTCTTTTTGCCATACTATATTAATAGAGTTCACACCTTTTGGAGGCAGGAGGTTATTAGGAAGTATGTTTTACATTTAGGAGGAATGAGGGAGTAGGATCCAAGAGTGCTATTATATTTATATTTGAGACCACTTTTGCAAAATAATATTTCTTCCTCTGTATCACTGGGACATTAGTTATTTTTATTTATTATTTTCAGTTATTTTTATTTGTTATAGTAATGCAATATTAGCACATATAAATAGAACATAAATCAGAATAAAAATAATGCCCACTTTACATGTGCAAGTAGGATTGTTGAATTTAGTGGTTTATTCAACAAGAATGGCTAACAGAAATTTGTGCTGAAAAGTGGGATTCTGTCTTTATATTCCATCCTTTATATTCTTAAGTTAATGCTGCACTGGCAGACTGAAGTAAAGAATTTACTGACCTGATTGCTTTTACCTTTTATGTTTTACACGAGTCTGTCCTTCTGCATTTACTAAATACATAAATAACAAGAATACATGTATGTGGTATTAAACATTTCTGTTCAAATTATAGTAACAAGTCACTGAACATTTAATTTTATTATATAAGATAAAGTATTCAGTAGAGACTTACTATATTTTATGTTATTTTGCATGCACATGGCATGTTTCTCCTGTGCTGATGCTAAAATGTGGACAAAGCTATGTTTGTTGCCTTTTTTACATTGTTAAGATAGCTAGTCAATAGTTAATGCTTGAAATATTTGCCCTTCAAGCTAGAAGCCTCTATCAGCTTAATGTTGTCCAAGAAACAGTTTAATTTAACATTACTCTTTTGCTGAATTTTGAAGACATTTATGCTTTGAATAGATATGTGGCATTTACTTGCTACTTGTTTATGAAGAAATAAAATTGGAGGTTGGCCCTTTGGAAATAAGGATGTGTAAATTCCAGTAGCAGGTTACATTTGTGTTGGAGGCAGGTGATAGTTTTCACCAGTGATAGAAGCTTCAGAGAAAAAGATAAAAGAAGCTTAGGATGAGCTCTAAAAAAAATTCTGTAAGTACAGCTTTACCTAATCCTGCCTTTTGGAATCTGGTTGTGCCTTCAGGCAAAAATGTTGGTTTACTAGTGCAGCAGCATTAAAGAAAACTTCCTTCTGTTGGTAACTTTTGCTTTTGTGTAATTCATGCAGATGTCCAGTTTTCTGCTTTGGAAATATATTGGCATATCTTGTATCTTAGATTGTAAGGTACATGTAATTGATTATCTGAAATGGAAGCATTTCTTTTTCTAACATGTGTTGCCCTTAAATTTCATGATGAATTTACAAATAAAAACAAGTAGAAGTTGCCAGTCAGTCATATGAGGTTTACATACTGCTGTCATGTTTCCCCTTGCTAGTGTTTTGTGTGGACTCCCAGATTACTCAGAAGTTTTTACAGGCCTCTGATAATCTCCTCCGAATGTATGTTATTTCTGCTCTATCCTGTTTTTTAGATAGGGGGACCGGAACTGAATAAATTTTTTCAGGTGAGGGCAAACCAATTAATGCAATAACATTTTAATTTTGGTATTATTTTCCATCACATTCTTTGTGCGTCCTGATACTTGTTTCTGTTTTGACCACCACTGCAAACTGACTAGTGACACACCTTTGGGTGGGGGGGGAAAATGCCTCTTGTGCATGTAAATAAAGCACTTAGCAATTAGGTATGTATGCTTTTGTGCTGAGGAAGGGAGGTACAAGGCAGGTGACATGAGCCACAGGGCAGCCATGTGAAAACAAGATTTACCTGGGATTTGTTTCAGAGATTTTTATATGGGTAGTTTGTGGGAAATACTTAATTCTGATTAAAAGGTATTGAGGAAGGAAATGTATTTTTTTTAGCACCTGAAAGTCTAAACAACTCAAACTATTGATATATGCCAGGCTTTTTTCTTGTCTTTCTCCCGTTTTTAAACTAGTGGTGATAGAAAAAAATTACAATAATTTCCCATTTTGGTTGATGCGTTCTGCACTGCAAAGTAAGACAAACTGAAGTAAAACTTCAGTTTTACTGTGCTCTTTATAACTTCAAGATAAGTATGTTTGACATAGTAATTCTGATTTTTTTCTTCTCTCATTTCCTTTTGTTCACCCAATATCTGAATTTTCATGAAATTTCTTTTAATAGGCAGAGAGATCAAGAAAGAAAAGAAGCAGAAGAAGCTAGTCAGAAAGAAATAGAAGAATGGGAAAAATCACTTTTAGCTCAAGCAGCACCTACAAGGATGGAGACAATGTGGGAGATTCCAGCTATTGGTCATTTTCTTTGTTTAGCACAACAGATTTTAAATTTACCTGAAATAGTATTCTATGAATTGGAACGTTGTCTTCTGATGCCTCAATGTAATGTTTTTTTATCTAAAATAATGACTTCTTTGTTAAGTCCTCCTCATCGCAGACCTACATTACATCGCAGGCCTACATTTTCCTACAGGACTTGGGAAGCAGCACTCAGAAAGAAAGTGCAACACTGGTATACTGTTGTGGGGCAGACCGACAATCCTAATGGTGCTGCAGAAAAACTTGGATTGTGTCCCCAGTTTTTCAAAGTGCTCGGAGAAGTTAATCCCTTGGAGGAAAAACCATTTCATGAGCTACCATTCTACCAAAAAGTATGGCTGCTAAAAGGTCTCTGTGACTTTGTATATGAAACACAAAAGGATGTTCAGGATGCGGTGCTAGGTCAGCCTATCCATGAATGCAGAGAAGTAATTCTTGGTTATGACTGCTTGGAAAATGCATATGTTCACTTTCCACAGTTCTGTGGTGCAGATGTTAGAATCTACAAACAAAAACCCTTTCAGGCTCCTGAATTCCCATCTCTTCCCATCAAAGTTAAAAAAGTGCCACGTATTAAATCGGAAAGAGTAAAACATGAATATGGAAGCAAAAGCAATGGGGAGGTCAGTTCTGCTGGGGGAGAACTGCTGTGTCATTCCAAGACAGAAGGAGAGAATAGTATGGACATCGTTATCTGTCCAGAAAAAAGAACACGTTTAGGTAGCTTAAGAGTCACTACAGAGGAGATGAAGGTTGACTGTGAAAAAAAAGCCTCAAGAGTTTGTGACATAAGAGAACCTGGTTGTTATAAAGAGAACTTCAGGAATTTGATTACTTCAGGAGAGATGGTTGATATGGGTGGTCACCCTAGTTCAGAAGAAATAACAGATGTGGAGAATGGACAAGGTTGCACTGAAATGGCCAGAGTGAGATCTGAGCTGAGTCCATTCAAGGAGAACACATTGAAAACTTGCCAAGTGCACGTCAATGGCACTTATAATGAAAACCAAGGCAGAAATTACCATGAATCTGCTAAAGAAACAGTGGTAGAGACCTTATTACAAAATAATAAGAAACTAAATAAGATGCTGGCAAAAAAGAAGAAAAAGAAAAAAAAGAAGTTGAAGGATATTCTAAATGAAAATCTACAGAGAAAACTTGATGACTTGCAAAGAAAGCGTGAGATTCATCTTCATCCATTCAAATCTTACAAATCTGAGATCCAGAACAAGTTGTTTATAATTAAAAAGAAAGCAAAACATAAGAAGCACAAGTCTGGTAAGTTGACATTTTTACTTATAGTAGAAATTAGGAGGATATAGATTTTATTTTAAAGTTGTTTTCTTAGTTGATAAGTCTACATTTTACTTTTTGAAAAAGAAGAGCCTTATTGCATTAAATAATTTAGATGTTAATTTTAGAGTCAAAGTTACCTACCTGATAACACAAGGATATAAACCATCGGCTGATTAAACTGTGATTCATTTGCAGAATGTATCTTCAGAGAACATTATTGGAAGAGTTAATTTGTTGCAAAAAATGTTCAGGGGAATGAATGTAACTGACTTGTTAGCATCAGAGAGTGTCACTTGAAGGCATTTTTGGTATATATCTTACATTATAGCAATTGTGGAAATGTTTCTCCATTTTCTGGTAATATTACCTTATGCAACTTATGAAGAGACGCAGAGTAATTACATGAGATGATGAATCTAAAGTAATTCATAGTGAAACTGTGCAGTCTTAGGTCATCAAACAGTACTACTTTGGCTGTGGGCCTGAGTCTGACAATCAGGATGCATCAGAATCAAAATTTATGCTGATGACATTTTTTTATTACATAATTGGGCAGCATCTAGTTAAGTGTTTCAGGTAAGTGATACACAACCCAGATTTCAGTTAACTAACTGGAAAATTTCAAAGGTATTTGCAAACAGTAAAGTTACAAAAACCTTAAGTAAGTTCAAATTGTTCAGATAGCTGTAGTATTTTTGATGTCTTATGAAGCAACGTAAAAGCTTAATCCTTTTGAGTCCGGGGCTAAACTATCTGTGCTAGATTTTAGCAGACTCTTTCAAATATTATATTTTTTGAAGTGACAGGCTGCTTTTCAGAACAGTATAGGCTAACAGATAAATATTGGACTTCATCTGAAAAGCAGAAAGCCAAAACCAAGAATCTGGGTGACAAAAAAATGTCTTCTAAAGGTTAAGAAGCTAGCCAAGGTCTGATGGCAATGCATGTAACTAGAAGTCAAAATTTAAAGCTAAGAGAACAAGTAATATTTACATCCTAAATATTTGCACATAACACCCAAAGAACTGTCTTATTATTTAAATCACAAATTCCTCCTTCCAAAATATTTCACTGCCCACACCTTAACAGAAGTTTTAAGAGTTGCAGTTGGAGTTCATATGTGTAGTATTCAGGGAAACAAATGTATTTTACATTTGCCTTTGTGAGTGTTAGCTCTCCAAATGTGTCACTGTTTTCAGTCTTCTTAAAACCAAGCAAACTGAGTAACAACCAAAATGCCAAACAAGGACTCTAGTTTGGAGAACTGTTGTCCTTTATCTCCTCATATGTTGAGGCATTTCCCATCTTATTCCAACTACTTCTTCATTTGACCTTGGTGGAGAAAATTTTGCAATAACTGTAAGCATTGCAAGAAAGCGCTTTTCTTCCTATGGTTTTTAAATGTTAGTAGGTCCTGTAGCTGCTAAGCTGAAATGGATGGGATTGGATTAAATTTAGGCTAATAACTTGTTGTTTTGTAATGTTTCCTAATGTTTAAGGCTAAGAAGTATTTCTTAAAGATTGTCTAAAATTAAATCTTCTGTTTAAAGATTCCCTTACAATGTAGAGCGGAAAAAGTGATTTAGTGAAGCTTGTTCTGAGTCCACAAAGACACCTGATTTAAATCTGATCCTAGTCATAATAACTCTTTACAATGTTCTTTAAAAGTACAGTAAGTAGAAGAGAACATCAGGAATGTAAAAGTGCATACCTTTCATTACTTTTCAACAAAATTTTTTTTTCCCACTGTTGGTTCTCTTAGGCGGCTAATGTAACTGAGATTGTGTTTCTGTTGAGATGACTTGCATATTCCTGACTTGCTGTGGCAGTGGTACCCATAATAAATATAGACTTGTCATGCAGTTTTTTCATCTGAAAACTTTACAGAAGTATTGTGAGCAAAACTTACTGGAGAATACAGCTGTGTTATGATCTTTACCATAGGGACAGAGTTTTCTTACAATTTCTGAAAAAGTGTGACTACTTTACTGAATCTATGTCTTTGAAACAAGGTGATGGTTATTATTGTGGCAGTGTTCTGTATCAGAATTATTGACAGAGTATGAATGTAATGGAAAGGAAGAGTCAGAGCAGTTGGGTAAACAACTGCATGCTATGCATTGGTTTTTAAATGTTATTTTCTTAGTGGAGATAGATAAGTTTCAGTGCAAGGCACAGTGCAAGAGCATGAGAATCTTACATGTTTGATGTAATTGCATATTTGAAACAGGGATTGGATTAAATTCAGAATGTCTGTAGGGCTGAGAAAATAGAAAAGACCAAAGGCTGCTTGAAATAACTGTGATGTGCCTGAAGCAGAGGTTGTAGTAAGTGTAAATTGAATCTCTTTTTATTCCAATTGGTCTACAAAACACCAATACAGCACATGATTTTAGAAGAATCTTGGATGTAAATTCTGTACCATATACTTATGCTCTGGAAAATTAATGGTTGTCTGCTTGAAGTCCATTTGACTATATGGTTTATTTCTTTAGAATACCATTACATTTTGTGTATGAAGTCAAGCATTGATTGAATGTGAGAAAATGAATTTAACAGTCTGGCAGCAATTTTGTAGTGCCTGATTTATTGTCCTTGGGAGCTTAATCTTCAGAAGTCTTCTGGAGACTTTTCAGTGCTGTAAAAACTTTGTCATGTTGTCTAGCCTGTAGGTAAAGGAACAGCCTGTTGATGAAGTTGAAAACATTGTGAGGTATTACACCAAGTAACAATGTACTCCATGCATTAAGCTTCAGTGCCACTGTCTTCAGAAAGATGTACCACTGAGGTTTTATAGGATTTCAGACATTGTTCTGTAAATCGGCAACATTAATGTACTTGTTCAGACTGACTTAGGTCTTTTGACTTTATAAAAGTGTATGCTGTGTCAATATGGGAGCTTCAAAACTCTATAATAATGCTTCATCTTCCAGACTGTATCATGTTGTATTTTCTAAAAGAAGAGCTGTTGGGAGCAAGATAGAAGAGTAGGAGATTAAAGGGAAATAGCATATGTACAGTAGTTGCCAAATCTTTGAAGGACATGAAGTGTGTCTTACAAATTTGTTAACAGAAAGATAACAGGGCCTGTTACTTAATTTGAGAACACTGCAGTTCTAGCTGAGAACAGCTGCTAGAATGTAGTGAAAAAACAGAAATTCTTGCAGTTGGACAGGGCTAGCTTAACTGTATTCTACCATGACAACTACTACCGAGTTAGAGTTTGATATTAAAAACATCTGTTGCCCTGTCTGGGATAACAAGACTCTGCTCCATATCCAAGAAAAAAGTTGCAGTCTTATAAAAAATAACTATTAAAATAAGTTTTTATTCAAAATTGCTCTGTGTTGTCATGTTATAATTTGAAGAGTGGATTGACATTGCTTTTGTTCTTCAAGGAGAACTCAAATACCAGAGTTCATAAGAAAAAGCTTTACTAGATCTGTAAAAATGTTTCTGTTTTCGAATCACATTGATCCCAATGCAGAAGAAGTTATAAATAGGTTGCATTGTTCTTGCTGAAGTAATTTACAGGTGTCAAGAACATTTGTGGGCCTTCAGGTTTTATTAGTCTCATTTTTATGCCAAAAATAGTACTAGAAGAGATCTGAATTATCTCTTTGTTTCCCCTTCTTCACCCTTAGATGGCAAGACCAACTTGAGATGGTTTTAGTTGCATATAATCTCCCTGGTGTGTTTTTTGGATGCTCATAATTAGTGCTCAGGTCCTAGTTGTTATGTTACTTCGTTAATTGTTTGCATATCTATTCACTGACAGTATCTGTAGAATTTGTTTCGGCTTGAGAGGAAAACCTGTGGCAGTCAGATTTCTCCTGGACCTACTGAACTTAAGTTTAATGTCTAAGAATTTTCACAGAGCTGGCTAAGGAACTCTTGGTTAATAAAAAATAAAAATGTTTGACTTCCTATGAACTCTGTTGGAGGTGAGATGCCTCATAGTCTTTTCCACTCTAAACTGAAACCGAACTGAGATGTGGAGCCTTTTGGAAAAAGCTGTGTGGAGACATAATTATTAATTATGGCACAGTAAATTGTTAGTGAACATAAAGTTACATTGAAATATCTTTAAATGTGGGCAGGAAGCAGGCTGTGTTGAATTGAGTAGGTGAACTAAGCAGATTATGTATATGAGATTCTTAATTATAAATACTCTTCTAGTAAGGATTTAATAAAGTTCTCCTAAGGTTTAATAAGGTTCTAAGGTTTTTCTAATTGATTGCTTTTAGTCAGTAATTAAGTTTATTTGTACGTTGAGTATGCTCTGAAAGACACAGTGCACCATGATTCAAAATGCCCTGTGGTCTAAGTGCTGTTAGAAACATTACGTCATCTGCTCAGGAATGAATATGAGCCTTTGAGATAGTTTCTTCATCCAGGATTATGGGCAAAAGATCTCTAGCAGACCTCAGTGGAGTGATTTGGGGAGTTGCCTGTCACTAATGATTTTGCTATCCCAAGACAGCCTTAGTAGCTGGGTGTTTACAACCAATTACATAGAAAAGATACTTAAGTTTATTATACAGTTGCAAGTCTGCGTGCTGGGCACATTTCCACAAAACCTTTCACTTATGTAGTACATAGAAATTACAGATAACTGCCAACTTTGAAAGATTTGGTTTCTGTTACCATTGTTTAAAGCTGAGAAATGAATTTTTGGAAAACCAGATACAAGCTTTTATAAAACAGAGAAATTGTTAGTACTAGCACTACAACTTCTTTCTAATATCAATTTTGTATTTTAAAAGGATGTTACTGAGGTAGAAGATGAATTTGCTGTAAGTTGTTTGCTGTATATATTAATTCTCTCCCATGGTACAAGTATCTGTAATGTTTTTATTTTTAGTTTTTAATATGTGATGTCAAAAAGCACCTGCACCATAGGACATCTGGTGTCAAAAGAACGGGGAAAAGACTGTGATGCTGCTCTATACAGATACAAGCTTAGCTCATGGCAGTTACCAGCAATTGTGTAGGTCTTTTGGTGCATATATTCCAGTAGGTATGCTTTATGATATGTCAGACTCTATTTTTCATTTAATTAGTAAGGCTCATTTTCTTGTGCTTCTTTTAGGCTTCTTTAGGTGGTTTCTTTTAGTTCTTGGTCTGTCTGTAACTGTATCTTTCCAACTTCATACTTTTCAGATGCTGATGTGAAGAAATGCTTATTTTATTTGGGTTTCTAATTATTTATTGCTCATCCTAAAAATTTTCCTTCTCCTTTTCATACAGCTATATTGGGGAAAAGAGAAAGAATATTTCTGTTTAACTGTTGCTTCTTGAATTACACTGCATCATACATCATATAGCACTGGATGCTGAAAATAGTCAAATAAATAATTGTTGAAAAATATGTTGAAAGTATTAAAGTAAAATTAAAATTCTAAAGTAAAAGTAAAAAAGTAAAATTGAAGTAAAATTAAAATAAAGTAAAATTAAAATTCTATTTTAAGCATATTAAAATTTTCCTTTTTGTAAAGAAGTAAGACAATCTAGCTGCCCTATTTTTTTTTGTCTTTTCATTCTGTTTCCAGATAACATTTTTTAAAAAGGCTGTAGCAAGGAGCCACCAAATCACCAGACTTTTTTTTGAGTCATTTTGTCAACAAAAGCTTCTAAGTGTCTACTTTAGTTCATTCAATGAACGGCATTGTTTTCAGTAGTAGCATGCAGCTGTATTCATAAAGCATATGACAAAAATGCTGACATTTTTGCCTGTTGTCAGAATGTTTGGCTTATTGTTCTAGTAAATAAGCTTCTCTGTTTTATCACTTGTTCTCTAATGTGAAATATGTAAGAATTTATTTTTGGTAGTTGAGGGATCTTTAAACTTTAAAATATGTTTGGTATGGGTAATTTATAGGTTATTTTATTGATTTTAATGTGGTTTGATTTTATGTGGAGTTTCAGATCGCCACTTCAAGCCTCGTGCCTTGTCCCATAAGTGTGTTTATTTCAGAGTCAGGTAAGATGTTCAGGAAACTCACAGTGTAATAAACTAGAAATATAGATGCATAGGCATCTATGAATATTTGTATGTGCATACGCATTTGCACACACTTAAAGCATCTGTTAGGAAGAACGTTAAGTGCAATATTTTCATTAATATAAATACCGAATCTGCCTGTGCTTGTGTTATTACCAAGTGCCTGCAATCATGCTAGTTGACAATACATTCCATGTTAAATTATTATTTTCTTCAAGCTCTGTTTTTGTGTAAGCTTTTAAATTATTGGTTAGGACTCCTGAACGTGAACAAGTGATAATGATAGAGTGATAGTTTTGACCTGAGTGAACAAGTTAAAAGTGATCTGGTTCGAATTTATCATATGAACGTAGAAATAACCATATAAGAAACTTTGCTGTCTTGCTTGGTGACATAACTACTTGATTTGAGAAGTGTATATGACTTGTGAACTTATACTGTAGGCAGTAAATACTTCCTTACCTTCACTGAGATTTTTTGTTACTTGTTTGTATATAGCAGAGCTGCATAATGTGAAGTGCATTACAGGAAGTTGTTTGCCTTCTCCTAAAAATGTTAGATATTGCCACAGATACAAAAACCAAATCAATCTAATTTCCTTGGTAAATTCAATATATTCAATCAGAGATTTCTAAATACTGCTTGTGTTTTCAGGGTATCTTTTAACTGTTAGATACAGATATCCCAGATCCTAATGTGTGATCCTTTAGATTGTTAGAGAAACAAATCTTGCAGGTAAGATGCTATATTTCTTATGTTTCTGTCTTAGGTTCTGGATTTCACTTCTTTCAGAAGAGTGGTGTCAATGTTACTTTTATGACTTGGATTTTTAGGTGCTGTATTATTGAAATTGTAGTAGGCTTTTTCTTCTTTTTTTTTCCTTCCACTCCACACAAAAGACTGCAGTACACAGATACTTGTTCAATGTTTGCTTCTGCTGAGTCTAGTTCTGATTCATCACATTTACATGACTTACTGAAAAAACCATCTGTTAGTTGCAGTTTAACTAACAAGTCTGTATGTAATTTGGTTTTATTAATGAAGTATCATGAACAGATTATGAAGCTTTTCTCTTTTAATCTTACAAGGAAAAAAATCGTTATCTAAAAAAGCAATCACAAAGAAGAGGAAAGGTGTCAGAAAGTCTACCATACCAGAATTTCAGGTAAATTATTTTAATTTTTGTTTTAAGAACTTGAAATCTGAATATCTATGAAAAAAATTCCTTTAGTTTCTGATAGAGACCTTGGAAATATTTACTGAAGCTTCTTTGAGTTTTAAAGGCTTAAACTGATATTTTTGAAAGTAGGTTTCTCTTTCTCTTGGTAGATAATATTTTAACATTTTTATGATGTACAGCTTGAACACTATTTTCAGTATTGTTTATGATCCCGGATATATCTGTTACAGTATAAAACCTGTAAAAACTGGGATTTATTAAAGACATTTTTAAGGTAGATATAATTGTCCAGGTTAATGTATGAGGTGTAACAATGTGGTTCTTGAATTGAAATCTGGCTTGGTTAACTGATGGACTTGCAAAAAATTTATAGTCAACTGTGCTTACCCTGCTTGCAACTGTTATTCCTTATCAGCATGCGATTTCCAGGCCTCTAGGACCTCTTAGGCTCTAGAAAGCAACAAAAGTATTAATTATGCTAATATGGTTTTATGGTGCTGTAGTAGAAGTGTTACAGTACTTCAGTTTTAAGTTGCTCTCTGTATATGCAAGGCTGCTTGGATTGAAGTTCTTTTTTGGCTATCTTTTTTTTTTCCCCTTCAGAAAGCAATCTGTGTGAGTTTGGCCAGTAGGCTCACATTGAATCATGGCTGTTTTGTAATACCCTCATCCCGAATCAGTTGATTCCATAATGATCATGTGTTTCAGATGGAGCTAGAAGGATTTCTTGTGTTAAAATTGAGTAGTGTCAGTCAATGTTGAGAGACAACTGATATTTAAGTATACACTGACTTTGTCTATCTTGTAATGGTGGTGACTAAATGTTTCCTAATAGTTCCAAAAAATAGGTACATGTCTAATTTTTTTTCCAAGCACATTATCTGCATGGCATGGATATATACAGTTAGTTTAGAAATAATTTCTTACATGATTGAACAACTGCATTTAAGTAGTTTATCTAAAACTTAGCCCAACCTTTTAGTTTTAGTAGATAAAACATAGGTATATCTATGTAAGTGTATATTTATCTTTTGTAAAATCTTTTATTAAAACGTGGCAAAATACTTCTGACTCTTTTGATCAAAGGTAGGATTCATATCTGTTTTAGCTGAGGCTCAGACTGATTAGTGTTGAGCAATTTAATCTTATTGGGGAGTTTTTTTAACAACAACTTTTTAACAACTTAACCTGACTCTTTCAAGAGGGATGACTATTAGAAGAATTTGCAAATATTAAACCTTTTATTTTGAAATAATACTAAGTCTTTTGGGAGTCTGGTAATGTATGCTTCAATATATACTTCCCCACATACACGAATGGACAAATTTATGAAATTATATAACTGGTTGAAGGTACAAGTATATTTTTAAAATATTCGGTGAAACAGCTTAGAGCTTACAGGCCCTGTGAGATATGATGGGAGGGCATAACCACAGGACTATTGCTATTCATGTTTATACATCAGTTCTTTTGGAGTGAAAGTTAATAAATTAGGAAATATAATATGTTTCATGTGCCTGCAGCCTACAAATATTTAAAAAAACCCAGACCCAACCAGAAGGCACTTTAGTTTATAAGATTTGATTCTGTACTTAAGTATAGATCTTCTGAAAATCGTGACTTGGCTTCAAAGCTGAGTAAATTAGTATTAATAAGTCTTTCAATATGTGCAGTGACACAAATAAAAATAAATTATTAATGAAAATTCAGTAGGTAACAGTGCTACTTAATCCAACATTTAGAATGCCATTTTTATAATATATAGCTCCAGGCTGCTTTGAAAAAAACTCCCAAAGCCCTGCAAATAACAAAACAAACCCAAATAAAAAGCAGATGCAAATTAAATTCTTTTTACCAAATAAAAATGCACAAAAACCAAGTCCTGATTTTAATATTTTGAGAATTATTGGAGAAATGTGTTTACATCTTCATAGATCATGATTTAGTTGTCTCTTGCTTATTATTCTAAGTTCCACGCTTCTTACTACTGTTGCTCTTAACATTTTAAAGAAATTAACGGTAGTTATAGTGCTGTACAGAAGGGACACTAATGTGTTTGGGGTTTTTTCCCAGTTACAGAGTACATTTAGGTTTGGTAACCAGTGCTTCACTGTCTTTTCTCCTTCCACCTCATGTACGTTCACACATAGCTGTATAGACCTACATATATGATAATTATGGAGAAAAGGAACATGCATGCTCTGTTTCAGTGGGTCTTTAACAATTTCAGTTTTATCAGCTATGGTCTATATTAAATGCAGGTCTCAAAAGGGGGCTATCTGGACATTTTCCACATGTAGATGTCAATGATAAAAGAGCAGTTTCATAGGAAATACGAGTATAAATCACAGTCATTACACAAATAACTTGAAATAAAGTGTGAGACCCTGTTGAAGTGAATTAAAATTCTGCAGCATTTGTTTGAAGTTAAGGGGGCAAGGAAAGAGCATCAGTGGTCTGGGGGAATACACTAGGTTTGTATTTATCAATAGATCCACAGGTTAAATATGGTTCTATGATATTAAAGAGTTCATTTATAAGTTGATTACAGGAGAGTCCCAAGCTGGAATGGAGCATGATCCCCCTGTCTTCCCTTAATAATTCAGGGCAGATTTTTTTGTCTTCCTTGAAGTCCTAGGAGCAATGAAGGTCTTTGAGAGATTACTGAGATCTGAGATTGCATCATAACATGA
Organism: Dicaeum eximium; assembly: GCA_013396995.1. Lineage (NCBI taxonomy): Eukaryota > Metazoa > Chordata > Aves > Passeriformes > Dicaeidae > Dicaeum > Dicaeum eximium. The sequence goes on from VWZP01000213.1 coordinate 339,233, forward strand.
AAGTTGAACACTGAATTTGAAATTTTACTGAATATATGATACTTCCACTTCAATTGGAATATAATTGGTATACAATAGAAAAACAGGATGCTTACTGCCTATGAAAAATAAGTCCCTATGTAGTAATAGTGTGCTGGATATGATGGTGTCTTTGCTTCAGTTAACATGTACACAACTAACGAGATGATATTAATGTAAACATTTACAGCCTGAATCTTCAAGCCACCATGTTGTCTTCTAGAGAATAGGAACTAAATTTTTGGTCTCTCTGATAATTCAAAACAGAAACATTTTTTCACTTCAGGTTATTTTCCTCATGATAGGTGATTAGCAGGCATGTTCTTCAGGAGCCATATGTGAAACTACCAGTAAACTATCAAAATGTGACAAAATTATTACATTGTAACACTAATACCTTTTTTTTTGCCTTCATGTTAACGTACCCATTAAAACATACAAAAGTTAGAAGGCAATGTTGTTTGCAGAAAATTGAATCACTAAGTTCCACCGATTACCAACCATGAGCAAAGAATACTGAAATACAAATAGAATCTCATTGGGAGAAATAGCATCTAGAGTCCATATCAAAATGAATGAAGTACACTACACTTTGTTATTTCATCACTGTTCTTTTCATCCTTCCTTCAAAATGCTAGCTTCATTCTCTAAGATAGGAAATGTTAACCATATGAGAGAAGTTTCAGAATTCGCTTTTTCCCAGTCAGTGTGCATCTTTATTTCCTCACCTCAAATCATACTGTGATCAAAAAATAAAATTTTTTTCTTGAACCCCCTTTGTAGTGCTTTTCAGTTCAGTATTGGAGTATTTAAAACACGAAACTAATTTTGACCGTAAATCCTCCAAGCTCGGCTGCTTGTTAAAACTTCCTTGTTTTAACAGTAGGTAATTGGCACACAGTTATGACCCTCAAATGTATGTCTCATCTGATGAATATTGTCACTTAGAGATTTGATTACTCTTGCCTGTCACCCCCAGCCCCAAGGTAATTAAACTTTATTTATTTGCATTGTATTCCCCCTTGATGTAGTTTGGATTGGTCTCTTAGGAGAAAATAAAAAGCAACAATAGAGTTTAGTAGCTGAATTGTCAGGTGTATAGTCAAAAAATGGATTATAATTGTGTAGGAAAAAACTTTATCCGTGCCTTTATTGACTTTTGTCAAGGACCTTGTATTGTACTTTTTTGCTTAATAATACAGTGTCATAGATTTCTTCTCAGGCCAGACACAGCCAGTAATTGGCTTCAGTTTATATTTTAGCTATTTGGAACTCCCTTAAGTTCAGGACATGCATTTTGACCCAAATAGAGTTACCTATGGTCATTCTGTTTTCTGGGTTAAGAGAGAGACCTTTCACAAGTAAATTTTGCATACACTGTGGCAAAACACTACCAATTTCCTTATTAATTTGCTATTCTAAACTTGATAAATGTGAAAACAGTAAACTTCTGAGTCACTCCATTTCCTCAGTGCTTCAAATGTACACAATGTTTTGAAAATAATGGCTCACGTGCACTAGAGTTTCTGAAATCTATTTTGCTAAAAGTGAATTCTAATATGAATTTGCTGAAAACCTAAAACTGCACTTGAGTTTGAAGTAAAAAATACGATGTTATAAACTACTGATTGCAGAAAAATACTTCGCAGTTGTTTGATAAAAACATTTATGTAAGGGTTAGTTTTGTAAGGGTTTTTAAAAATTTTGTTTTCTTAAATTATTGCAACATGTTTTCGGTAAAAAGGAAAACATGTCCACCTAAGGGTGTTCAAAAGAAGCAAGTCTTAATATAAGATAATCAAAAGAACCTAACATCTTAATAATTTCTAGTTTTTTAAGTCTTACCTTGCCGTAGATGATGGTAAGATGGAATATACAGATCACCTTTGTTTGACATTTTTTTTCAAGAAAATAGCATCCATTTTCTGAAAGGAAAAAATCTAAAAAGCTGATTTCTAAGGACAAGAACTAGAAGAGTATAATACTTTTCTGAAACATACATTAAGTAGGTAGATTTGGTAGATGACCAGGTTGCCTCAGAATCATCAAGGTTGGAAGAGACTTGCAAGATCATCCAGTCTGATTGTCCACCCAGCACTACCCCTGTCACCCCAAAACCGCTAAACCACATCACCAGATCCAGATGCCTCTTGAACATATCCAGGGATGGAATACTCTGTGTAAGCAGATAAAGTTATGTTCAGGAAAAGTTGTACCAAGTCTAATACGTTATAAAATCGCATACTACAAAGCTAGTTTGCTTATTTTGCCTGGGAATTGTTTGGGACTCAAAGCTGTTCTAAGTGATCACTGTACTTGAGACAAATTTGACAGCTGTCATTCACAGAAGTTTTAAGAGAATACCTACATTTTGAAATTAAAGCTTACAGGTAGAGATATGGTTTATGTCTGAAGAATAAGAGTATTTTCTACTTAGATTTTCTTCCTCTCAGCAAGTCCTGTTTTTTGTTTGTGGTTTTTTTATGTTTAAAAATACTATAAGAAAATACAAATCAAATGGTGGCACTAAGTAATAATGTGCTTTTAAATTTTTTTATTTAATTTCACTGTACATTTTCCAAGTCCCACATCACCAAGTGTTTGTGTTCATTTGTTTTTTTAGCTTATTTGCACTAATCTTGATGAACTCAGGGAATTAATCACAAAGATTGAGAATGAACTCAAAGATCTGGAGGACATTAAAAAGAAATCGGTATGTGACATTAAAAGCTTTCTCTTGTATTGAAATGAAACAGTGTCAGTTACTTGCTGAGGCCTGTCAACTGAATTTCTTATGCTCTTCAGTAACTGCATGAAACCTCCTACGGTTGATACCTGGGGACTGTAATCTTAATCTTTCCTGTGTGTAATGCTCTGTTCTCAATGTTTTTATGATAAGCGAATTCAGTACCTGTGTTAGCACTTCTCCATGAGAAAACAAAATATAGTGGTAATACCTTAGAATGAGTAGTTCATTAAACATGTGACTCTTTTGCCCTGAGAACAAGTTCCTACCAACAAATAATTATAGAATAAAATTCTCATATCTGCCTATGCAGTGTTGTTGATCAGAACTTCTAGTGAGCTAGAATTCTTAATTCCTCTTTTTTCCATGTGTTATTAAAATTTACTTTGTTAAATATTTATTGAAGGAGTTTGTACCAGAAAGCATGCTATCTGGCTTTTGATATCAGATTGAGATATAAATTTTACTGATGTACACTGGATCACTGAGTCTGTGCAACTGAAAACCTCAAAGGAATAACAGACAAGAAAATCCAGCGTGTCTGGCCTTTTGTAGGAGGCAGTGATTCTTATTAGGATGGCGGATGGGTTTAAGTACATGAATATTACTCATTTAAACAGCCGTTTACAGAACTCTTACTACTTTTTTCATTGTAGTTTGTTTATTGAAGCTTTGGTAGACACTTCTATGGTGGCATTTCTATGAAAAAGAAGTTAGAAGTGTTGGTTTTTCTATGTTAGAAATCAGGCTGCTTTTAATTCAAGTGAAAATTTATAGTCTTATGAAGAATCAATATAGGTAGGGGAGAGAGCTGTGGTAGAAGTTAGGAAAATAGGAAAATAAGTTAGGATTCTGAAAGACAAGTATCAGTGCAAACAGCATAATTGTTAATGTAGGCAAAGGAATAATACCAGCCTAATCTTGAAATTATTTTGTAGTTGCTAAATTGCAAACTGGTTTCATCATAAGAATGCCAACAGGTTATCAGAAAGGCTATGTCAGCAATAGGATAAAAAGCCAAAAATTAGAGTATACTACAGCATATCAATAATCTTAGTATAGGTGAGACTTTAACTCTGCTTGTAAAACTGTAGGAAGAGGACTTCTTCAAGGGTAGACAAATGCTAAATATGTCATAATTGCACTTTAAACTGAAATCTGATAATGTCATTATGTAAGTAAGTTGCATAACTTCAGCAGGAATACTATGTTTAGTTCTAATTGCACCATCTTAAAAAACCCAAACAGTTAAGTACAGGGGAATTAAGATACAATTCATTCAGCATTCAGAAGTTGTGAGGTAAGGGCAATCTTTTGTTGTGCTTTTATAGACCTAGCAAATCATGATTCTGTGTCTCTAAACTCTTGTGTTGTTAGAAGTTTTATGTAAAAAAAAAAGTGTTAAAATTAATTGCTGAAGAAGTGGTTATGAGGAAACAGTAAAGTAACATACTAGTTTTGAAAAAAGTATTTATCAGGGAAATGTTATATTTACCTTTTAAACATACAAGTAGAAGTGTTAAGTTAGGTGAATGATCATAAATTTGAACTTGCTAAAATGAAGTTTTGCTTTGTAAGGAAAGTCTTTAGGATGTCATTTTTGATGTCTAACACCATGTGTAATTATGTTTGATATCTGAAAAACTGGAGAAAATGCAGACTTTCATTCTTCTGCTCTAACCAAATGGCAGTGGCAGTTTCAGAAGCATCCAGAATTGAGTTTGTCCAGTTTTTCTGAAATGCATAAATAAACCAATTTTTCTGAAGTGCTGTTAAATAAAACAATTTTCTAATTTGATAATGGAAATTTGACCTAATGTGAAAGTTTATTTTATTATGATGGCACTGACATGCCGTTCATGGACTTCTTTATTGTTTTGAGTGACAGATGGTGATGTTCTTACTACTTCATGGTAATTTAATATTGATTTTTCTTAGCAATAATGACCTGGATGAAGCCATAGGAATCTTTCTCCTTCACAACTAACCTCCTTTGTAATTTCAGTTGTAGTAGTTGCTAGCACATGCTACTGAGAAAAACCTTCAAGGCAAGCTTTACTGTTATGTTAAATACTAACATTTTAGAAGTACAGTTTATTTAACTTTAAATTAAGACTTCCAATTATAACCTTTTCTTAGTTGTAACCTCCCTTTTTTTACCTTGAAGACCATTCTAGAGTACATAAAAGGATTTCCTTCTCCAGAACTTGGAAGTAATGGAGACTATAATGAAAGAACTGAGCTACAGGGCCCTTTTAGTATGAATAAACTTACACTGTTTTCCCTCATTTTTTGTAGGTAGTTGGACTGGTTGTATCTGATACTTTTCACAACATCAACTTGAGACAGCAAATGACATGACAGATTTTTGTTTGGCAAGTTAAAATAAAATTAGAATAGGGTTATGTAATAGAAAGTAATGGGTAATTTTAAGTTTGGGCATTTCTAAAAGTTTATTTTACAACAATGAAATAGTAAACCTATTGGAAAGTATTTTCACTGTTTGGTTGATTAAAACAGTTTGGTTCTCTACTCTTTTACATCTGTGTTGTCCTTTGAATTAGCTATGAGTAGTATGTTTCCTTTTTAAAAGCTTTGCACTTTTTCTTGATTCCTGGTGAGTTTGTTGTACCCATGATGAGATTTGCTTTGTGCTAGTTTGCTGTGACTGTTTAGAGTGGAAAATGAAAATTGACCTAAGTTCTTTAATTTTGAAGAGTTCAACTCTGTACTTGAACTCTAGACACAGTTCTGAAGGGACACTGCAATTTCACATATGCTTTCACCTGACATAGACCAAAACTGCTGTCAAATAAATAGTTCCTACTCTGTGTGTCTCTGGAAGCTTCTGTTTTCTTTGCCGTCCCATGTGAGAGGCTGGTAAAATTCTTTGTTCTGTTGTATGGTGAGAGTTAGACTGTGATAAACCTAACTACTTGTTTCTGCTGGTGAATTGTTTGTAAGCCAGACCAGTTTTCTAATGCAATTCATCATGGAGTTGCACAAATACCTGTACTTGTATTCTGCTACAGGTTAAGTGGTCATTGTAAAAACAGAAATGGCCATCTAGGGGCAAAAGAAAATGAGACTGATTTTGACAGGAAAAGCACCTTTGTGTAGCAGGTGAAGTTGTATGTGGTATTTTTATTGGATTGCTCTAAAAAGTCCATTCCTTTAATTACTGAACAATTCCTCTCCTTACCACATATTACATATCCAGAGGAAGAGGAGAAATCAGTCAGATTTGCTGTTGTTGAAGTACCTTACTGGAAATAAGAATGTGAAAAGTGCAGAAAGGGGACTTAAAAGACTTAAAGTTTAATGTTTTGTGCACTGCCTAGTGAAAGGCTGATAACCTAAGGAATGTGGCTAAGTTAGAATGCCTTCCAGCTCTTGTACATTGCTTAGGACATATGAAGCTGCATCCTTTAATTTTAAAAACTGGAGTAAAGGTTGAATTGATAGAAAAAACCAAGAATTTACAGCAATGAAAATTAGATGGTAGTAGAAATTAGGTCTCTTTTGTTGCTAATACTTACATAGATAAGGTGTGGGTGAAATTACAGGCAATAAGTAAACTGTTATAAACTTGAAGTAGAAGAGCATACTGGCTAAAAATTATATTGATATTTTATTGCATTTTTAGCTCTTGTTTGTTTTTTGAAAATTCAGACTGTATATGTAATATGCATGGCCATCCATTGAATGTGAGCTCCTAGAAATTTTCTGTAACTAGCAAATTGACCAAGATATGCAAAGCAGCTTAATTCCACACTTGCAGTGGTATTGCTGAAAAAATGATTTTGACAAACACACGTGATAGGGATGCATTTTGCTAGTATATTTAGGAGCACATAAAGATGTCAATCTAATACAGAAAATTTCTTCCGTGAGAATAGGCAGTAAAGTAATGCATTCTGTCAGATGGCTACACAGGATAACAACTATCAGTCTCCGGCATTTTGGATCACACTGTTCCCTAAGTCTTCTTTGTTTGGCCAAATCAGTAGGACTTGCAATGTAAACGGAAATCTTCTTACTGCCTTTCAGATAATCTGCCTCTCATGTGATGCGAAGTAATTTTTTTGTGAGTGTGAAATTGTTAATTAAGCTGGTTAGCTGGTTGGTTGTATGTATTTAACTGTTGCATATCATAGCAGAATTATTTTTTTTTCCCGAACCGTACTTGACATTGTGTAGTATGAAAGTGATAGGCTGCAGGTACTTGCATATAATAATGAGCTTAGGGCTTTTTTTGTAGATGCTAGCTGAATTTGCAGTAAAATGAATGGGGTTTTTAACATGAACGTGGAAAGATTTCTTGTTTACTGAAGTGCAACACTGTATTTTGGTAGCACTATTGGATTTGAATCATGCCCTCTAAGTCTGATGGATAAATGCATAGCTGTCTGGGGGGAGAGAAGGAGGGCTGGAGCCCAGGATTCCCACAGTTGAGCTGAGAAGGTTAAAATGAATAATGGGCAGTACCTAGAGAGAGAGAAAAGTCAGACAAAGTTTAAGGGAAGGAGAATTACTTAGGCAAAGGACACCAGCCAAGGTAACAACTAATTATAGTTTGGAGAAAAGGCTTTATTGTTTGCAGAGGTCTGTAACACCCTGACATACTTGCTTTAATAGATAAAAAAGTTAAATCCTCCCTTTTAAAGGTTTTGTATTCTGCTGTTGTTCTTGAAGCTTATAATGAGATGGTCCCAGGGGGCTGAATGCCTTTGTCTATCTTTGGAAATGGGTATTTGTTTTAGGCAGGTGAATCAAAAGGCCTGGAAGCAGGCCTGAGAAACGGAGGTTTTCTGCAGCATTAAGTCACCTACAAAAGTATATATTTCAGAGTATACCTGAAAATTTAAAGTGAAAAACCCACTGGTTTAGGTCAGAAATAGTTGGAACTTTAGACAGAAATTAATTTGTGGTGCTATTCAAAGGAATATATTGACCCAGGGTGGAACATACTTGTCTGTTCTTTTATGAGATTCCAAATAAGCTGCATTTAAATTTGTTCATGAGGTGTAGGTATCTAAACTAGGAGACTGCTTTCTGATGTTTTTCATTGATTTGCTACTTTTTCTTTTTCTAATATGTTAATACATGGAAAAAATAATGCAAAATGGTTGATTGAAAAAGTTTATAAAATATTCTCTCTGTTCAGTGAAGAAATTGGAAATATTGTCACATGTTTGAAAATATTTGGCAGGGAAACCACATTTAGACAAGAATCTACAGGGACTTCTGAAGAACTTCCCTTCAGCAGAAACTGAAGGGTTTTCAGCTGTACTTGTTTTCATCAACATTACTATATTTACATAGGTGTACACACAGACAGGAAATACTATAATCTGAGAAATCTGTGTGTGCACATCCATTTGCAGGTTTAAACTGCAGGTAAAGTGATCTACAATAAAAGAGATACCAATAATTACTAGGGTTCAAGGGTAATAATAGACACACTTCAAGTCTTGTAGCTGAAGCATTTCCTTTTATTTTAAATCTAGTTTGTCTGTTAGTATGTATCTTCATCTATAATGTATCTAACAAGCTCTCTTTTTATGTCCTTATCCTGAACACTTGATTTGTACCAAAATTAGTCACTTCCAAATACTGTTATTGCTTTTCTATGTCTTGCCTGCATCTCTTGAAAACACTAATATGAGCCCAAAACACTGAATTTTGAGACAGAAATTTACACATTTATATCCATGCAGCTTCTTGTACTTCTGAGGGTAGATTGAAGATGTGGAGCATTTGTAATATTTAGTTACTATAATAATAAACTATTTAGTTAATACGACTGAATAAGGCCAATTTTAGGCTTCAGTTTTTGAAATCTTCTCCACAATATTTGTCTTTTCTGATATTTTTAACTTTGGCTTATCTCACTAGCATTTGGGGTTTTTTTCCACAGTCTTCAGTTTTTCTTAGCTTCTCCAGTTTTCTGTCTTTATTGTCTACTTTTTTCACAACAATTTTCTCTCTGTCTTTCTCACATGCCTTTCAACATGTGACTGACTAAACCTCCAATAAATGTATTTTATTGGAGAAGCTTTCTTTAAACCACTTTTGCCACATACCTTTCTACAGTTCCAAATGTGAAAGTGTGGGTTCTACATCAGAGATGAATGTGTACTCCTACATTTTTGTCACAGAAATACTACTGTGTATTCAGAATATTCCACAATGCTTTAGATTTTGGTCAGTTAGTATATTGTTATGAAGAAATAATTCAAGGCATTCCTGTCAGCACAGAGTACTAGAAAAACAGGTGCTTTTAAGATTCTCATCTGAAGAATACAGAAGCACTTGTATATCCAGAGTTAAGATAAAAATATTCAGATATATGAGAGTTAAATACAACTTAAAAGACATAGATTTTTTGTAAACAGTTTAAGATACTAAATACATCCAATTCTTTGTAAGTTGCAGAAGTGTAAGTTAGTTAGTAACTTCGAAGCTCTTCTAATGAAGGAGTAAAATGTGACAATTCAGTGCTGGATAATTTCACTGTTCTGGGTTCAACAGTAAGCTCATGCTGATAATAAACTTTCTCTTGTGTTTTTGTGGTTTATATTTTTTATATATATATTTATATTTTTTAATGTGGTATGTTGATCAACACAGCAATGATTGTGTAGTAATTAAATGCCTAAAGAAAATTAGAACATGTGGCTAAACATCTGAATGAAAACCATTTTATAGTAATGAACTAAATGAAGAGACAAAGAATTGATAGCAAGAAATTTATTGCACTTTGTTTTGGTGGTGTTGTTTTTTGTTTATTTTACTTTATTTGCTTATAGTCAGGAAAGAAGAGAGTATGAGATAATTTTAGGATATAACTTGGTGTGATCGGATATCTAGGTCATGGAAGTGCATGCTGGAGTCAGGACTTCTCATTAGATGCTGGTAAATGCTCAAAGATAAAATTAATTAAGAGATGTTATAAGTGAATTTGTTTTATAATTTTCTACAAGTCATTCTTCCTGACTCTGCTTAATCCCAGTCTTAAAGGAACATCAGAGGTTGGTTAGCTGTTGATACGTATTTATAATGTTCAGAATAATGTTGCTGAGAGTAAAATGCAAGATACTGACTTTCAGGAACTTTTACTGTAGAAGGTAACTCAAGCATTTTCAAAATTAAAACACTTTCAATAATAGATGAGTTTTCATAGTATGAATACATGATCTTGTCATGCATTCTTACTCAGTCAAAATTGGAAGTGTCTGGAATAAGTAATATTTGGCCCACAAATTGGTTACTAAGAACATTCAATTAACCCATATATGATTTGAAAAAGTTACTGATCTCTTTTCTTTAGGTATCTGTTGTCCAAAGCAGCTGGAGATCACCAACTCCCTCTCTGTGTGACATCACTAGAAAAACGCTAGACTGGTGATGTCACACATACCACAGAACCCCGCAGCAGAATGGAGCAGGCCTGTTAAGGGTAAGTTTTCTCCCTCCACCACCACCCCTTTTCAACAATATTGCATGGTTTTATAAGATTACTAATTTTCTTTACTTTGTGTCCCTGGGATACAAAGTAAAGATTACATACAATCTTATAAAGCTGCATAATATTGTGGTGTTGTGTGTGTGTGTTTATTTAAAAGCAAAACAAAAACTCCTATAAGAAGTTCAGTCCTTACCCCATATATCAATATCCTGGCTCCAGTCTGCTTTGGGGTTCCATGAAAAGTATTCCAGAATAGTGTATGTTGGGCCATCGATCACAGAGAGTGGAGTCAGCATTTCCTGGCTGCTCTGGATATCAGAAACCTTATTTTAAAAGGTAAGTTTTCAGTTGAATGTGTTGAATGTCTCTCTGCATATAAATGGAAATATTCAGCTCATTTCTAAAATATGTTTTTGTTGTGTTTGCATTTTTGAAATTTACTTGTAACTTGACATAGCCCAAAGTCACATTTCATACTTCTCTGTCTAGTCCTTTTTTCCCTCTGTTGTTTTCCTGTGTTAATACCTTATATTGTATTTCCATTTAAAAAAATAGTGTCTTGTTTGTCACTACTTGGAACAAGGTGGTAACTAAATTCCGTTTATTATCATTCTCAGTGACTGGGACAAGGGGATTGAGTGCACCCTCAGCCAGTTTGCAGGTGACCCCCAGCTGGGTGGGAGTGCTGATCTGCTGGAGGGCAGGAAGGCTCTGCAGAGGGATCTGGGCAGGCTGGATCATGGGCTGAGGCCAATGGTGTGAGGTTCAACAAGGCCCAGGGCTGGGTCCTGCCCTTGGGTCACAACAGCCCCAGGCAGTGCCACAGGCTGGGGCAGAGGGGCTGCAAAGCTGCCACAGGAAAAGGAGCTGGGGGTGCTGGTGACAGCAGCTGAACATGAGCCAGCAGTGCCCAGGTGGCCAAGCAGGCCAATGGCACACCTCAAATCCTGTGTTCAGTTCTGGGCCCCTCACTCCAAGAAGGACATTTTGGTACTGAAGTAAGACCAGAGAAGGGGAATGGAGCTGGTGAAGTGTCTGAAATAGATCTTGTAAGAAGCAGCTGAGGGAGCTGGGGGTGTTGAGCCTGAAGAAATGGAGGTTCAGGGGAGACCACAGCTGCCTGAAAGGAGTGTGTAGCCAGGTGAGGGTTGGCCTCTTCTCATAGAGAACAAGTGCTAAGCTTCAGTTTGTAGCTGGTCTCTTATATTATATCATTTGGTATTTTTGAGAATTTACAACACAGACATTTGTGAAAACAAGTTTATTATCTATAGAAATGAGTAGGCAGGTATGTAATAGGGAGTAAAGTCACAGCTTTACCCACTATTGATTTGCCTTTCCCCTCTCTGAATACAAGACAAACACAGGACTGTGTTAGGGAATCAAATTGCATATGAAAAGAAATGCTGAATTTTGCAGTGATGGGCCTTAAGATTATAGAAATTTTTTAAATGTCTCTTTTTACTGTTTAATATTTAAGGAATAATAACATCTAGTATTTGTGTGTTTGCACAGATAACCAACTGAACCTTAATAATTTAGAAGACAAGATTTTTTCTTAAAATTCTAGCCTTTTTTGGCCTATATTTGTTCTGTCCTGACTACTTCTGAGGAAGAAGGATTCTTCTCCTGGGTAAAATTTGTTCCTGCTTTCATTAACAGGTTTATTGTCAATTCTGAAACCCCACTAAGAAAAATAAGTAATTGGGATAAAGGGAAATAATTAACCCATGTTTTTAAAACTTATGTTGCTATCAAATTTTCCTTAAAATTACTTGGAAGTATGGTTCCTCTTTGCCTGTTGCTCCACCCTGTTGAGGATGGAGCTCCAATGTTGAGGTCATTCTGAAGGGCTGCACAGCTCTCTGGGGTATCAGCCACTCCTTCCAGCTTTGTGTCATTGGTGAACTCACTGAGGAGGCATCTGCCCATTCATCCAAGTCAGTGATGAACAAGTTAATCAATACTGGACCAGTACTGAACCCTTGGGGACACCACTAGAGACAGGCTTCCAACTAGAGCTACTAATACTGTAAAATAAGGGGGCAGGAATTAGCTAGCTTTTTATGTTTGTTTTTGTAAGCAGAGAGGAAAGTAACATATTTGTTTTTCTGTGAAGTATTAATGAAGTCAGTAAAGTCTTGAAGTCTGTTCTTGACTAAACATTGTACAACTGCCTAACAGTTGCTGCTTCAGATTTATCTAGTGGTCAGCTGATATTTATCTTTCTCATAAATACTTTTTTTTTTTTTTACTTAAGCCAAGATCTTAGCCTTATTTAAAGACAAATTAGGCTCAGAAATTGATAATTTCTTGGGGTTTTTACTTTTCAGTGATTTTTCATATCTTTTTAATATTACATTTTCACACATTTTCTTTGCTATATCAACTGCAAGTACAGCATTTCTATTTCATAATAGTAGTAGCATTGTTTATTTTTGCTATTTGATTTTTGTTTTGAGACAATGTACTAATGCTCTGTAGTATATAAATATATTATTTTAAAGCAGTCTGCAAAATGTTTTGTTTATCTTACAAGAAAAATAAATCTGTGCATGTAATCTTCTTTTGTATGTTAACAATTAATTCTGTTGATTGCTGACATTAAGAGATGATACCAAATGCCCTGGTAGACTACAATATGCACAAGATCTGGTTTTTGTTGTAGTGATTAGTGACAGATTTATGCATGTGACTGACCACAAGTGAAGGAAATTATGATATAGTTTACGGCTTGTCTGTGGATTCAACACTGATCATTATTTGGTAATGTGGCGTAATGATCCTATTTAAAATCCTCGCTTTTGTAATTTTAATTGAATAATAAAGTAACTTTCTTTTGTTATGTAACATGTAAATGATTATCCATAAAAAAATAGATACCTGGTCATCAAACAAGCATTCAGCCTGAGTGATCTTCCTGTACATTGGAGAGATCTGCTGAAATGTGTAGAGAGAAATTGTCCAAAGTCCTTAGGAAGGTAATTCTTGTAGACTGTTGAAAGGCAGCTGTGACAAGCTCTATCCAGATTTTCCTGCCTTACCTTTCTTGGTGTGCTAGACCACAGGAAACTATGAAGGATATGTGCTCTATCAAAAGCTAAATATGTATATGAAATAAGTAAGTTCTCAAGTCTTGCTTATTTTTCTTGCAGAACCATAATCTCTTTACTGTTTTACATGTTCTCTGACCTGTCAAGAGCTAAAATCTTCATTTACATAAAATGCACAGAGTTGGTAGAGTGGCAGAAGTACTACACCACATCTCTTTTATAACAGTTACATATATATTCATTGTTCAGTCTTTTATGCAATGAACTACAGAATAAAGTTTTGGGAAGAAATATGTACAAGGGGTATCTGTGAATGTTAAGGGGTGTATTCTGCAGCACCATGGCCAGCATGAATGTCATTTCCCAATGTCTTCTCTCCTTGTTCAGTCTTTCTAGATTTAAGAAAACATAAAATAACATATATCAATTTTGAAAATAAAACTTTAAATTATATGTTTGAATTAAAAGCTTAAAGGATTTTGTGTTGGGAAATTGGTCTTTGCTGCATAGTCTGTTGCTTCATAAAAGACGATTTTGCTAAACTTGTCTTTTAAAAAAAACTTTTTTCTAGAACTTTAAATAAAATGTAACGTAGTAACATTTTATATCCTTGAAAAGGATATTTTATCCTTGAAAATTGTAGTACGGTTTCTTTTGCAAACAATAATGTTATAATTTATAACACTTCTCCTAAATGAAATTATGGTGCGATTTTCTGTAAAAATTTTAACTCAGAAAAGTGTACATACGTGGTTGATTTCCCTGAACTGAATAGATTACTGCCTATGTTAGTTACTCATTTAAGTGATTTTAAGCACGTGATGTACTTGTAGAATCCTGTTTCAGTTTTAATTTTGACCAGTAAAAAGTGAGTGTCCTTGCAGTACTACTTTTCCAACTAGGACATTATCCCTCTGTAGTATTAAAATAAAAGTAATAATGTCCTAAATAGGTTAAGAGTTGATGTAATTATGAAAGTTTCTAATATTTTCTTCCAGTTGTTTTCCTCATATGCTGTATCACTGTAGCAGGATTATTGCAGTACTTATACAATTTAATAAAATCTAGGTCTAATGCAATGATAAATAAATGGAATTTATGTTTTCAGGGAAGATGGTACCACCGGAAGCAAGCAGTAAAAGAATTGCATGGTACATTGTTACGACTGCTTAATGAACTGTTACCATGGGAACCAAAGCTAATTAAAGCATTTCAAAGAAACAGGTAATTACCTGCTCTTGTTTTTTTTCAACAGTGGTGCATGGGATGAAAAACAGAACAAAATTTAGGTTTTTAATACTGATCAATAAGTTGACTTTGTAAATGAATAAAACTAAAATAATTTGAGGTGAGGAGTGAGGCACTGGCAGTAGTTTAGTCAGAAGAAGTATCTTATATTCCAGAGTCACTGTCTCCAAAAAAATTTGAGCTTCACTGGTAATGTTTTTTTCCTCTAAAACACTCCAGAATCCTTAAGCATGCTGATCAATAGTATATCGCAAGACAGCTAGGATTTGTATTTCTGCTTATTTGGTTAAGAAATGCTGAAAACCTTTCTCTAGAGAACTCTATTCTTAGAATATTCTGACTGCTTACTATATAAAGCTACCTAAATTAACTATTAATGGATTCTTCACAGAGCAGTTCTTGAAGCATTGTTTTGAGGTCTTTGTAACGCAGTAAATTAGAAATGCATCTGGAAAAAGTATGTCAGAGGAATATGGGTGAAGTAGTGATGAGTTGGAATCCAGTAAAGTGCAAGTATTAGTAAGAGTGAAGGTGCTACTCTGATTATAAATCTTAGAGAGATTAGATACTGTCTTGAAGCTCAGTGCCATTCTTGCCTTTTAACCGTACAACTGTTGCTATAATCATACCTTAGTTTTGGCATGTAGACAATTAAAAAGCAAGGAATGATCAGAGTCTTGAACTCTGTGACAAAGCATAGGGAAAGAGGCTTCTCAAATGTTGAGTGTGAAGGAAGCAAGTTACACTGTTTTGTGGTGCAGAGCTAATGCTGAAAAGTGTAACAGGTGTTATGTTTAAAAAACACAATAACGTAACACCAAAGATATTAAAGTGGCTTCTCAGTAGCTCATTTTGTGAATATCATCCATGAATTAAAATTCTTATTTGGAGATTTGGGATATTGTTGAATATTTTGCTTTCAATAATGGACCCAAGTACAAGTTTTGGGGTTTTTTTTAATTCCTTTCTCTTCTCATTCCTGTTCGTTTTCCTTCGCTGTTAATTTCTTCCTGTCTTTCACAATTCAGAATCCTTCTGGAAACATGGCAGATTCTATTACTGTCAGGAAGAATTTAGTTTTCCAGTCTGTGAAGTTGACAATTTCACCCTTTTTGTAAATTCTGTTGTGGAATGGTTTGGTGCTCAGTATACTTGTCTGTCAAATCACAGAATCATAGAATGGTTTGGATTAGAAGGGACCTTAAAGATGATCCAGTTCCAATCTCCCTGGCCAGGGGCACCTTTTGTAAACCAGGTTCCTCAAAACCCTATCCAATCTGGCCTTCCAGGCATGAGGCTTCAACAATTTCTCTGGACAACCTGTTCCAGTGCCTCACCACCATCGCACTTCAGAATTTCAGAATTTTCCCAATTTCTAATCTAAACCTACTTTTTTTCAATTTGGAGCCATTGCTCCTTGTCTTCTCACTACAAGTTTTTGAACAAATCTTTCTCCCCTGCTTTTTTGAAGGCTCCCTTCAGGTAGCAGAAGGCTGCGATTAGGTCTCCCCAAAGCTGCGTCTTTTCCGGGCCTCTTTTCCTGACCAATCCCTCTCAGTCTTTCTACACAGGAGAGGTGTTCCATCCATCTGATCATCTTGGTGGCCTCCTCTGGACTCGCTCCAACAGTTCCATGTCCTTCCTGTGCTGGTACCCCAGAGCTGATGCAGCACTGCAGGTGGGGTCTCAGCAGAGCAGAGCAGAGGGCCAGAATCCCCTCCCTGGCCCTGCTGCCCACGCTGCTCTGGATGCAGCCCAGGACACGTGTGGCTTTCTGGGCTGTGAGTGCCCATGGCTGGGTCATGTCCGGCCTCTCAGCCACCAGCACCCTCAAGTCCTTCTCATCAGGGCTGCTCTGATCTCTTCATCCCCAGCCTGTGCTGAGACTGGGGGTTTCCCTGACCCAGGTGCAGCACCTTGCACTTGGCCTTGTTAAAACATGAGGTTTTCCCATGGACCCATTTCTCAAGCTTGCCCAGGTCTCTCTGGATGGCATCCCATCCTCTAGGTGTGTGAGTTACACCACTCAGCTTGGTGTCATCTGCAAACTTGCTGAGAGTGCCCTCAATCCCTCTGTCTATGTCCTTAGTGATGATACTAAATAACTCTGCTCTGAGTATGGACCCATGAGGGACACCACTTGTCATTGATGTCCATCAGGATTCTGTGCCATTGACCACAACCCTCTGGGTGCCACCATTCAACTATTTGTTATCCACCTAATGGTGTGCTTATCAAATCCCAATCTCTCCAATTTAAGAGACAAGGATGTTGTGGGTGGACCATGTGGATGGCTGTCCAGAAATCCAGATAAATGACAACTGTAGCCGTTCCCTTGTCCACTGATGTAGTCAGTCCATCCTAGAAGGCCACTGAATTTGTCAGCAGGACTTGCCCTTGGTGCAGCTGTGCTGGAAGTCCCAGTTCACGTCCGTGTGCCTTAGCACAGGTTGTAGGAGAGTCTGTTCTGTGATCTTCATCACCAGAGGTAAGGCTGACAGGTTAGTAGTTCCCAGGGTCGTCCTTTCAACCTTTTTTTAAGATGTGTACAGTATTTTGCTTTTTCTTGCCACCTGGGACTTCACCGAAATGGGGGTGATTTTTTCAAATTTTTTCAAATATCATGGCAAGTGGTTTGGCAAATACATCAGCCAGTTCCCTGTCTTCAGCCCATTCACACTCTTCAGGTGATCATGAACCTGATCTTTCTTACAGTGGGAAGAACTTTATTCTCCCAAGCCCTATCCTGCTGTCTATCCTCTCAAGAGGTTTGGGAAGAACTGTTGCCCTTGAAGACTGAGGCAAAAAGATGTTGAGTACCTCAGCCTTCTCCTCATCTGTTACTTCCAGTTTTCCATCTGTGTTTATCAGAGGGGGTGACCTTCTTTGGCCGTCCTTTTGTGGTTAATGTGCCTTTAGAAGCCCTCCCTGTTATTCTTTGTGTCCTTTGACAAGTTCAATCCCAGTTTTGCCTTGGACTTCCTCACCCTGACCCTGCACAATCAAACTTGGTCTCTTCGAGCTCTTCCTGGGCCACCTATCCTAGCTTCAACTGCCTGTCCATTGGCTTCTTTCCCTTCAGTGTGACCAGCAGTTCTCTACTCAGCCCTGCTGTTCCCTTGCCTTCCTTGCCCAATTTCTTGCTCCTGTGGATTGCCAGCTCTTAAACTTGGTGGAAGACTTCTTTAAATATCTGCCAGCTCTGTTCCACTCTCTTGTCCCTGAGGGAAGTCTCCCAGTGGACCCCACTGGCTATCTCCCTGAAGAGCTGGAAGTCTGTTTTCCTAAAGCTCAGGGGCCTAACCTTGTTCCTCACCTGGCCCAAATCCCTCAGGACTGCAAACTCCAGCAATGCATGGTCACTGCAGCCCAGGCTCCCTCCAGTCCTGATGCTCAAGATCAGCTCACTTACACTGGTGCCTATCAGATCCAGGATTGTATCTCCTCTGGTAGGGCTGCTGTCTATTCCTTGGCTCCAGAAGGTATCCCTCATGCTTTCCAAGAGTCTCCTGGCTTGCCTGCAGCTTTCTATGCTGCTTTCCCAGCAGATTTTGGGATGGTTGAAGTGCCCCAGCAGGACAAGAGCCTGCAAGCATGATGCCACCTGTAGCTGGAGCAGAAGGCTTCATCAATAGGGTCCCTTTGATCAGGGGTCTGTACTTAAAACCATCCACAAGGTTCCCTTTGTTACCTCAGGCCCTGATTGTTACCCACAGGCTTTTGACCTGTTGTGGCTCTTCTTCAGAGACAGCTCCTCACACTCAGTCTACCTCCTGATCTAGAGGGCAGCCCCTCTGCCTCTCTCTTTCCTCACCTGTCTCTTCTGGAGAGCCTGTAGCCATCAGTAGTCACACTCCAGTCACGTCCCACCAAGTTTCAGTAATGGCAAGAAAATCATAATTTTCTAGCAGCACAGTGGCTTCCAGCTTCTGTTTGTTGCTAGTGCTCCATCAGTGAGGTTATAGAACACAGAACTGTCACGCAAAGTGCGGTAAATGCTACATATGAGCTGTGACTGATAGGAGTAAATTTTAGTCTGAATCAGAGTAGTTGAGATCTTATGTATGTGTGTGCTGGTAGCTAGAGAAGCATGCACTTGGAGTGCAAGATAACTTCTGAAATTAACTGAATTAAACTCCTGTTTTTAGTATGTATGTTTTAGGCTGTAACCCTAGTTTATTCAACAAGGAAAGCCTAAGTATTTCCATGACATAACTGTTTGGCCATACACATAACATACCAGGGACCAGGTCCATCTGAAGAATGATGTTTATAAATCATGAGGAGGAAAGAAAGATGGATGGGTGATTCTAGGTCACTATCTTGGTCTGATTCATTATGCAGCTGCTAGGCTAGAGTGTAGCACCAGTGACAGTGGTGAAGAAAGGTATCATATAAAAAGGAAAAAGCAATTGAGCAACATTTGCTTACAGTGGTATAAACATCAATACCCCCATAACTCTCACTGCAGCTGCTCTGTCTAAAGGGTGTCTCAGCAAGGTACTAACATCTGTTAGTTGAATAACAGTATTTAACTTCTAAGTTGTGAAGAGTTGGGCAGCACTTCTTCCTCCAGATGCCACAGTATGGAATAAGAGTCTGGAGTTTTCCTTCCTTCCTTTGTTATTGTCTTTAACTAGTAGGAACAGACTTTATGATCAAAATCCTTTTCTTTCCCTTCTGAAAGGTACTCTGGTCTTTTCAAGATTATGACAGAGTATAACATTTAATTGTATTCGAATAGCAGCAAGGCTTAAAAGGGAAAGTTACTTGTGCCCACTGATTAAAATTGTCCACTGGCCTCACAGCAGAAATTCCTCAAAAGAAAAAAGGAAATTACATCCAGAAACTTTAGTACAGTAGTAGTTCCCTGGTGTGCTCCTACAGTTCTTCCACATCTAGGCTTCAAGCTCAAAATCTTGATGACAGAGTTGAAGTACTGTTCACACTACAATTTCATACAGGCTTCAGTGTCTGCTCTCAGTGAGATTGTCAAAGCTGAGAATAAATTACTAGATCTCACTGACCTTTAGAAGCCACACCTGGGTCTCCATCTATGCTGCCTGTCCATGGGCCCGGGATCCCATTTCAGGTCATTCTGCAGCCTTCAATCTCTGCTGTAGGTGTGCCAATTTCCAGCTCAACTCCAGCAGTTACTGTGCCTGGCCATGAATCTTACTGATCTGAACTGACCCTCAGACTGACTTTCTACCTGCATCACCTCTGTGGAGCTGCCCAGAAATCACTTAACTGGGTCCTGACCCTGGCAGGCATCATGGCACGTGGTCCTGATCTTAAACTTTGAATTGACTTCCCAATTTGATCTCAGATCTGCCTCAGCACCTGCAGATCTGCCTCAGCACAAGCAAAGAACTTGCTTTTTGATCTGGGCTCTTGGTTGAAGCCAGTTACTGTCTGTAGGCCTACCCTGCTGCCACATTCAGGGGGAGTGAACAGCTTGCTGACTGGTGAGGCTTATGCCCTACCAGCTGTAACATCATTCTTGGCTCCTCCCTCTCCATCTCATAGAGAGCAGATGGCCATTGCTGCATTCAATGTAAACAACTGTTATACTAATGCAAAACTATGAGTAAATTTAAGATCTTATTATTATGGTCATAAGGGTTAGGTCCAGAATCGTCTATATTCTATTCCACACATGATGTTAATTGCTATGATCTATTTATTCATTTGCTAAATAATCCATCTGGACATTGTGTTGGTTACCACCAGCTGAATCCTGAAGTTCAATGTATTTGTACACTAGAATAGCCACTAAATCTCATCTAAACAATGGTTTAGAAGAAGGGACAATGAAAATGTGTACAGGTTAGCAGTATCAAGGTAAGTGGATGTGTTTCTGAATGGTATTCAAATGAGTGAAATACCTATGTATTTCTGTCATATGCACATTCTTTAGTGGAATGTGAACCTATGGAAATGATAGCAGCAGCTGTTCTAATGGGCCAGAGATAAGAAAGTGTTCTTAAGGAGAAAGTTACGTTATGGTCTCATAGCTGAGCCAAAGGCATGATGTGTTTAAGAAAAATGAGATTTACTTAATTCTCTTTTTGGGGTTGCCTTCAAAGTAAGGAGTACATTTTACAGTTAATACTCAAGTCCATACAGGTATGTTTCTCACATGAAAGATGAAGGAGAAAAAGGAATATGGCTGCAGTAAAACTGTGACGGTCAATTTGGCTCAGTCTTTTTGCTACTGTTAGAGAACTTAATGAAATAGAATTCAGTTTTGGTGAAGTAAGGGACATTGCTCTCATTTTGCATTTTCTGTGTTTTAGAGACTTGCAGACAGGGCTACACTGTAATTATTTGAAGGGCACAGGCAATTAAATCTACACCAGCTTTTTGTTTGGCAGCAAATACAAATAAAATTAATGTTTAAAACAGTGTGTTTTTTTAGTAAAGTTAGTTCTGTTATTTTTAAGGTCTAGATTGAAGAAGGACTATGATGACTTTAAAAGACATCCAGACCATGATAAATTTACCAGAGAATTGTGGAGTAATGATGAAAGTGAAGTTGATTCTGGCAAAGAATCTTTTGCAGTAGTATGCGGTAAATCATCAGAGTCTGCAGAACATATAGAAGTTCCCAAAAAAGATCACTCAGACAATGGTAAGCATTTACTGGAATTCAGTAGCTTGAACTTGATTCAGGAGCTGAATTGAGTTGATTTGGGAACCCAATTTTTCCATGTGAGCTTGAGTCCTACTTTTTACCTTAACTCTACCACTGATAATATGAACATGGCTTGTGGTGCATATCTGTCAGGTGTAGACTTGAAGCGGGCAGACATCACCAAGATGAAAAATCTATTTTATTGAAGTGTTTGCAATTTTTTGTGCTTAACTATTTCTGTGATAACATAGTAGATCTGTGTAGAATTTACTTTTATGATGGGTTGACCTTGACTGGCTGCCAGATGTCCACCCTACCACTGTCACCCCCTCTTCCTTAAGAGGCTAGGGAGAGAAAACAATATGGAAAAGCTTAACGGTCAAGATGCAGACATGGGAGATCACTCGCCGGTTACTGTCACAGTCAAAATAGACTCACTTCAGGAGAATTAATTTAATTTGTTGTCAATTAAGAATAGAGTAGAAAGGTGAGAAACAAATACAAAACCTAAACCACTCCCTTTCACATACCCACCTTCTTTCAAGGCTCATCTTCATTCCCAATTCTTCCACCTCCTCCCTTGTCAAATACCACAGGAAGGATTGAATCTGGGGATTGAGGTCAGTTCATAACAGTTAGTCCCTTCTGCTCCTTCCTCATCCCTGCTCCAGTGTGGGGTCCCCACTATGGAATTCAGTGCGGACTGCACCAATGTGGGTTGTCTCCATAGGCTAGAGTTTTTCAGCATAAGACTGTACTAGTGTGGATCTCCCATATGCCACACTTCTTGTCAGGAACCCGTTCCAGGGTGGGCTCTTCATGGGCTGCAACTTCCTTCAAGGCATTTTACTCACTTGGATCCTCAACGGGATCCTCAAGCATCTGCAATGTACATACCTGTTCCAGCATGGTCCTCTGTGGGAGCAGGTAGACTTGCTTGATCAGGGATCTTGCTGGGTTGCAGGAGAATCCATTACATTCCAGTGCCTGGAGCACCTCTTATCCCTCCTTCTTTGCTGACCTTGGTGTCTACAGGATTGTGTCTCTACATTTTTTCCTCAGTCCACTCTGTCACATGCTTCTGCAAAACATTATCCATGGGACATCACCAGCTTGGCTGACAGGCTCAGCCATGTTTTGCAGTGGATTTGTTTTGAGCCAGCTGTGTCTGGCACAAGGCAGTTCCTGGCCTCTGTCCTCAGAGAGGACTCCCTGCTGCCCATGCAACCAAAACGTCAATGCATGGCCCCTCTGTCCACCTGGCCCTCCTGCATACATCCTCAGTCTTCAGCACTTCATGCATCCCCTGCACATTGGCTAGTCCAGCTTGATGCTCAGTATGAAACATGGCATTCACATCTTTGTTGCACAGGCATCCCCCACTCACAAGTCCACCTATTAGGCCAGCCCAGACCCCCAGGCCCTCCAGCTCACCAACTAGTTTAGCTTGAAGTTCATCAGTGAATACACACACACTGGAATTGGGGACGGTACAGACACTCATCCCCTAGCAGCTGGCACCAGACCCACAAGCTGTAACCTCTTGCAGCTGTCCTTGCAGCTCCCCTTACCTCTACACATCGCTTTATGGGTTTGTATAGCTGTACCAATTCCCTTACCCCTCCTGGCTCCGTCTCCAGGATCTACCCTGGTTTATAATTGTACTAGGTTCAAAAAGTTATCTTCCTGTAAGAGACCTCTGCAGTTTCCTGATAGCCCATCAATTGGTGTGATTGGGGAAGTTGTTTCTTGACATTGTCTCCATTTTTGTTTAGTTGGATCTGTGTCTCTGTATATTTTTTTCCTGGCTTTTCCCTTTTCCCCCTCAAGATAGCCTTGCTGGAATATACATTTTCATGTTCTCACATACTGTTATCAGTTAATCTAATTGACCAGGTTTGGTTCTCCTCACTGTCTCCCATTGCTGGTCACGTTTCAGTCCATGTATGTTCTTGTTACTTCCTCCTTTCCTTATTACCCCATTTTTGTATTGCAAAGGTCCTTGACCAGACGCCCTTAAAAAATTAGTCATTTCCTTTCACATACCTTTACTCTTGCAAACTAGTGTATTGCCTTTAGCAAGACACTGTAAAATTGTTTTATAGGGGTATCAGTTGCAAATATGTAAAACACAATTTCTGTTCTAATATCCTTGCAGATGAAATGAAACTATTAGAGATGAATTTACCTGCAGGAAAAACCAGAATTCTGAAAAAAGAATCAGCTTCTAAAGAGATACAGAAGACACTGCCCAAATGCATTAAACGACAGTTCAAGCAAAATAGTTGTCTGGATCAAAGCACTAATGAGCTTTCACCAGGGAAGAAAGCTAAACTAAGCACTAATGAGACTGTGGTCCAGAGTTCAGAGGATAGCCCGCAGTTGGATAGTTGCTTGACTGAGCTGAAACAATTTGAAGAATCAACTCTAGAGTTGCTTTCCTTGACAGATCCTGCAACGTCAGTATCAAACTTTCTAAAAGGGACCAAACCCATCCAGGCCTTGCTTGCCAAGAATACTGGAAACAAAGTGACCTTAACAAATCAACTGTTGCCTCCTGAAGGCATGAAAGTATCTACTTCTGAAAAGTCAGTTTTACCGGCTTTGGAATCATCACTGGTCAAACCAGTATTGCCCTGCCAGGCCAGTTCAAAGACTCCTTTACAAATGGTATACAAAATGCCAAATGGCCACTGTGTACCTATAGACATTCCCAACAGCTCGGTGAAAATTCAAATGCAAGCTATGATTGACCCTAAAAATGGAGAAAAAGTCATGCAACAAGTTCTTATTTTACCTAAGAATTTTCTTCTTCAGCAGAAGGAAGAAAAAATAGCGTCCAAGGATATTCAGTCACTACAACAAAAAACATTTGAAATGCACTGTACATCTTTACCAAAAATATCAAATGTCGGCGTTTCTTTAACACCTGCTCTGGTGACAAGCCCTGCAAATGCCATTCAGCCACCCACTACAGTTTTTAGCAAGAATACTACCCACTCATCACAAGTGACTAGTCCCATGAGCACTACACAACCATTGTCTAGTATAACTTCAGCAGATAACTTATCATCAATAATTAAGGTAAGCCAAAGTGATAGTGACAAAATCAAGACTACAGTTTTGGCTGCTACATTGCCTGTGTCTTTGGCTTCACCTACTCTTTCCACAGCTAGTCAATCCTTGGCACCAGCAGCAGCATTAAGTGCATCTGCAAACACTGATTCTGTCTCTCACAGTCTTGCATCACAGCAGCAAACTGACTCCCTTGAAACAAAGCAAGAGCTAAAGACAGTGTGTGTAAGAGAATCACAATCTATCCTGGTCACAACACGAGGTGGAAACACTGGAATTGTAAAAGTGCAAACAAAACCAGACCAGATTTCACCTAGTAGTTTATGTCCTAGTTCAGTTTTCACTTACGCATCTCAACTTCAGGCCTTTCTTGTGCCAAAAACCACAGCAGTATCATGCTCTAGTCTTCCATCTGTAGCAACAGCCACATCTGGTCTCCCACATATTGGACAATCATCTCCTTCTGGATTTGCCTCCTTAACAGCTTCTTCTGTTAACGTTCCTGCTTCCCCTGCTGATTTTACCCAGGCAAAGGAGAAAAATACCAAATTCACACTACAGCAGCCAGCTGTTTGGGACTCTTCGTGTCAAGTAAGGGAGAACTCCTGCCATGTGTCTTCTTCTTTATCCTCCATTCCATTAGCTAGCAATCTGGTGTCTGCAACTCCAAACAGCCTTTTTAGTGTGACTAGCATTGGACAAAGTAGTATTGCCAAAACTCCAAATTCTGTGCAGCATCAAGGGGATCATAAAGTGAAAACAAAATCTGTTACACAATCCGAGTCAAATTCTACAACAAATGGAGAGTTAATCAGTGGTACTCCAGTCCAGAAATTTACATTAATCACAAATCCACCAATTCTATCCCCCTCTGGGGCATCAGGGGTCAGTATTATACCCTGTCCAGCATCCACTGCTGTTAATGCTCAGAAGCTGGTTTTCGTTAACACACAAATTGCCAATGGCCCATCAACCACCAATCTAGATGCAGAGTCATTGAAACAGAACCTTCCTTCTTCCCTAACCAAAACCTTTGTTAAAGCCACAGAGCAACCACACTTGGTTTTGATCCCATCTACAGTAGGAGCACCAATAAGAATAAACTCATCAGCAACTATTGCTCAAGTAAAAGATGTGAAAATTGGACTTAATATAGGTCAGACCATTGTAAATACTAAAGGCGGTGCACAGGAGGCCCTACCAGTTAATATATTGCACTCTGCCATTTCTAAAGAAGACAAGAAGAGGACGGCCTTGGCACCATCCTTGACAAGTAGTACTGTGGTTCCTGCTCCAAGTTTTGCTGTGTCAGCTAATGAATCTGTATGTGTTGCAACAAAAGCTGAAAATGCCTTTACAATGACAACAGCAAATGCACGAGTAGAATCTGTTTCAGTAACATCAAGTGGAACTTCCTCTGGGGCACAGCCTGCTGTCTTGATTGGTGGCAATGATCCCTCAAGAATAAGACCAGTTGTGGGTAATCGACTTTGTACATCAAATATTGGAAATACTGTGGGTATATCAACTGTGAAGACAGGACATCTTGCTTCCTCTGTGCTGATTTCAACACAGCCAACAGTATCTCCTCAAAACTTAACATCTGCTCTGCAATTTCCAGTTGTTAGCTTGCCTGGACCTGCAGCCACCCCCCACAAGGTGTTAAATACAGCTCCTCAGTTGGCAGCAGTTCCAGCTCCTCTTCCAGTACCAAAAAGACAGTTGCCCACATTGGTTCATTTTCAATCATCAGGAATTTCAGCTGCTGTGTCAACTCATGCAGGTATTCACAAACCTCAGAGTGTGTTGCTCCCTCCATCACCAAATACAGGTGAAGTAATTAGTTTTCCCAATCTTTCTGCCCTACAATGCCAGCAGGTGCCTCCCAGTACAGAGAAACAAAGTCATGATTACGCTAGTGCTTCTGCCGTTCAGGTGTCTGAAGCTTCACCCTCTGTAACAAGCAAAACAGGAGGAGTTCTGTTGAATGAACCTTCCACTCAACAGAAAATAGTCATTAACACTTGTATGCCTTTGGCACCTGGAACTCAGATAGTGGTTAATGGTACTCGTTTTGTTGTTCCACTACAAGGCCTTGGAGCTGGCACCCATGTTCTTCTTCTCTCCTGTAATACAAAACAGACTCCTTTAACAATTAACCATGGTCAAGAGCCTCAAGGTGTACCAACTGCTAATCCAATAACCTCAAAAATCATCATAGCACCAAGTCATTCATTAAGTTGTCAAATACCTAAACATCCTTTGAAAAGCTCTACAAAAATTGTGAACTCTTTTGGAGCTGCAGGTGCTTTACCCATAGTACATGCAATGCCCCAGATATTTACTCCAGCTAGCTCATGTACTCCACTGTCTGCGGTAACTCAGTCTGTATCTTCAGTGACAAAGTCTCCCATTAATGTAGCTACATCTTCTGTTTCTACTGTTCGTCCTCCAAATTCTCATTTACCAAGCAACACGTCAGTGTTTCAGCTAGATAGTTCTATCAAAAAACTGTTGGTCAGTCCAGAGGGAGCCATACTGAATTCTCTAAGTACTTCAGCAGCAAAAGTTCCTTCCCTGTCTTCATCACTGCTTCCTGTTGTTGTTTCTACAAGCAGAAATGCTACCGAGGTCTTCCCTGCATCTCAGTCATCTTGCCTTGATAAACCTGACAAAGCTGCATCCTGAATTTACTGCAGATGAGCCAGTGAAATTCTGGGGCATTCTTCAAACTTTTGAAGTTGTAACTATTGAATAATTTCTTACAATGTTTTGAACAATTGATTTACTCAATATTAACAAGGTTACAGTTCTTACCTGTTTACCTGTGGGGATGTGGAGAAAGAAAAATTTTAGTTTGTCAGAAGTTTCCAGAGAGTTCTCTAGTAAAAGGCTCAGAGATGACCAATTAATTCATTAAACAGTTTGGAGAAATCTCACCTTTTGCACATGTTCCATCTTACACTATGGACTGTTTGCCAGTGTGTTTATGACAGTATATATATCTCCTTTCTATTTGTCAAATTTATTTTTGACTTGTTTCTTTAAAAAAAAAAATGCATTGTAAAAATGCGATCTATCATATAGAATTGTACATATTCCTGAACTGCTAAAAACCTGTACTAAATAATATGTACAAAGAACTATACTGTCTTATTTATGTTTTGTTTACATAATGTATAGTTTTTAAAGTATTTTAGTAACTTTGGACCAGTGTACTGTTTAGCAACAATGCAGAAGAATCTGCATGTAATAAATCAAGTTGCTGTACTGCTTTGTGTTGGCAGTAGTTAAAAGTATGTCTATCTGTTACACCATGGGAGAGTACATACATACCTATATACATACATATATATCTTTCTTTTGCTGTATGGTAGAATGAAGTTATTTAATCTCTTCTGTTCTTCTCTGATTTTACATTTCACATGATTTTACAGGATTTGGAAGGAAGGCCTCCTTATTGTTCCTCATGATATAGGGCAGGATAACTCATACTTCATCCATTCTTAATGGTTTAGTTATGTTGCCTAAATAACTGCAGTGAAATGATAAGACTACAAATGGCTTCCTAGACACTAGTCTAAGTCACACTGATTGCTGTTAAGGGCTGCCATGCTTTGTCTTAAAGCTCAAAGATCTGTTGAACAGTTCATTCTTCTCTGTTTTACAGCATTGTATGTATTTCTACGTATCTATCTGGTAACTGTAACAAGGTCACTCATGAATCTTCCATCTAAAACTACCCATTTTTTTCACTGGTCATGCTTTCTAGCTCTGTATGTTTTCTTTAGCTTATAAGAGGTCTATCTGGAAGGAGAGTGCTAAAACATCATACAAGATTAAAAGAAGCTTTATTAGTACTTTGAATGGGGATAATTCACATATTGCATAACCCTTCCCTTTTTATACAGTGTATTCAGTATTTATTGGCTTAATTTCAGCATTTGATCTGATAAAACCTTTGGGTTATTTTCTGCAGATCTGCTGAGTTCACAGCTGCCTGCTGCAGTGCTCATGGAGATAAGTTTTTGATATCTTTTGTGATTTTGCCTATAGAGAAAGAGTGCCCATCTTATGAAAGATGATGATTTTAGAATTGTTGTCTTTGCATATGTTGGATTTTTTGTGGAGTTTGTTGGTGGTTTGGGGTTTTTTTAGAAGCTAGAAGGGAGGATTCCAGAAGAGCTTATGAATGATAGTTGCCTTTTAAATAGCTATGACTTCAAAGGGGATAAAAGCTTACATGTCTAGTATTTAGCAGTGCTTGTAGACTGAGTGTCATAAAAATGAAGCTTCAACCTTTGCTCCTCATCCTATTGAATTTTCTACTTCCCTTCCCCTTTTGCTGTACACAGTTTTGCAGTTCAGATGTTGAGTTGAAAAACAGGACCACATCTTACTGCCTCTGTCAGCTGCCCTTTAAATTGCTCTGAAAAGTAACCTGATAGCTATTTAGCTGAAGTTCTGGGAAACTGGGGGGAAGAAAGGCTTGTGCCTTCCATGGGGACCTTTACTTTTGCACTAATTAAAAGAATTTCATTGGGAAATTGCATCTTTCTGGGTCAGAATTCTCCATCTTATCTCAGGGCTGGGAAAGATGGAAGCTGTCAGTTTTGGAATAAAAGAAGGTTTGTTTAAATTTAGAAAAAGCTGCCTGCTACGATTTTTCTGCTTCTCATGGAAAATGTTTTGTAATTGATCTTGTAGTAGGGCTTTCTGCATGCCCTTGTAGAATTTACAGTACTAAGGATTTTTAAGTCTGACCACATTTTACAGTTGAATGGTGTAGGTGACTTTTTCCAAGAGAGGGAGATGGCAGAGAATGGCAGTTTCTTCATGGACATTTTACATACCAAAAACCCATATATATCCGCAACTCATTTTATTTCCATTCCACTGGTTGAATCTTGGGACTTGCTGTTTTGGATTTTTCTCTTTTCTTGAAATGATTGTTTTTTCCTTTTTTCTAATTTATATTTACTATAGAATGAGTTGTCTACATGGTTTGGAAAGCTGAAGACTAGGTTCTAGTATTGAAGTTGTTCTTGATGGAGAAAAAATTCTTGCATGGCATTTTTCTGTGTGCTAATGTAATAGAAAGATTTATGCTATAATTCTAATAAAGAGAAAAGTTAGAAAAGCTGAATTTAGAAACTCAGGACTCAAGTAACTTGCTTGAATGATTTCCAAGAAATTTTCTGAATTAATATGGCAATATTTTATGATTTTCATAAATATTTTATAATTTGGCAGACATCAACTTTACAACATGAAAAGTTTGATTCCGTTTGATTACAGTTTTAATGGATTTTTATTCTCCGACATATGTTCACATTCCAAATCCTACTGGAGAAAGACTTGAGACTACTGTGTAATGGGCTTGGAACATTCATTATGTAAAACCGAATTTTAGTAATTTTTGTGAATAAAATTCCTATTCCCAATACTCTTCTCTGATGGTATGAATGTCAGTCAGAGATAAGGCTTTTATTCAAATGAACCCAAATACCTACTGACAATTTGCTATGTACCTTTTGCTCTCCACCAAATGAATAATGCTACCAGTAGCACAAAAAGAACTGTAAAAAAGTCAGTCATATTCACAGACACAATGAAAAAGCAGAACTGCCTGCATCTCAACTTGAAATTCAAGACATTGAATGAAACATGTAAACATAGGTATATAAATCAGCCTATTAAGAAAACATGTTCAACATTTCAGAGGTTGTAAAATGCTGTGCTTTTGGATGCCCTCTGATACTGTATAGAAATATTCATACACTATATTACATGCAAAACTCTAGGTTTACTAATGACTTTGAATGTTCTGAATTACATTCTTTTATATACCTGAATGGTCATGTTCTGCACATTAGTTTTGCTTTGCTATATTAGTTTTGCTTTGCTATGAGTAGGAAATGACATTAATATTGCTTCATTGTTCAAACCCCCATGTGTGTGCTACCATTTTCTCATAGGGATTCTGCCACCCTAGAAGCAATTATATTTGACAAGTCTTAGGAGTCATAGAAGTACCTAATCAAACCAAGTGTTTCTGTCAAGCCATTCAAACCTGTGCTGATTTCACTGTGTGACATAGCAAAGGGTATAATGCGAAAAGGGAAGCAAAAATTCTCCTGGTAAGTGAATGAAGAGAAACTGATTTGTCTCATGTAAGTAGGCCAGAAAATTACTACAAGTTAGCATTTGTAGGGCATTCATAGCTGTCACAATGTGCGGGATGCATAGTTGGTTTTGCTTATAGTTTGTGATAGTGCAGAACTTTAGTAGCACAAATTAATTTTAAAGTAAATTAATAATTTTTATTGAAGCATGAATGTTATGTTTAAGGACTGTTTCCTTTAAATAGAATGGCCAGAGATGCTCACAAAAACTTAAATTCATGTAGACTGCTCTCTGTAAGCTGCACCTCTAATGAGTTTACTGACTCAATAAGAAAAATAAGATTAATAATGCTGCATCAGACTTAAGATCGATCTATCGTATTAGGATGGACATCAATCCCAGCATCACCTTGTCTCTTGAAGCACTCGCATTTCAAAAGAGCACAAAACCAGGCCTGAATACTCACACTCATCTGTGAGCCAGAGTATTCCTCACACAGCTGTGATTTTTAAAATTTATTTAACAGCTTTCACTGTATTTCTCTTGATGAAATGCACCAATCCTTTCAAGACTTCATGGAAGTATGTAAAAAGACTATTACCATTCACAGCATCCAGTGGTAAAGAGTTTTTAAATACATCTCCTTTTTGGTTTTCAAACCTGGCACCTGCTAGTTTCATTTGATGCAAATAATATTTATATTGTAAGATACAATAAGCTTTTGCTCTTTGCTGTTTTTCCATATGGGCTATGTAGACCTTTGCCGTGTTGGTTGTCTCTTTTCTAGAATAAAGAGAAATTGTGAATTCACTTATTTCTTTCAGTAATCAATTGCTGTCATTGCTGTGTATACCTTTTCAATTTTACTTGAGATGTGGTATCAGAAGAGTGCGTGTTCTAAAGGCCCTATGAGCTATTCAGCAGGGTGTTGATAATTTTTCTTTCATAATAATTACTTCAGTGTTTGTCAGTTGGTTCCTGGCTATTATTTAGCCTTGTACTAACTTTTCCATAGAAATATAAATTGTAAACCAACTTCACATTAGTGTCAGCTCAATTAATCCAATAAATCTATACCACTTGCAGAACATTGTAGCTGTAAAGACATGATCTTTAAACCAGGTTATTGAAACCACCACGAGT
This sequence comes from Dicaeum eximium, assembly GCA_013396995.1. Classification (NCBI taxonomy): domain Eukaryota; kingdom Metazoa; phylum Chordata; class Aves; order Passeriformes; family Dicaeidae; genus Dicaeum; species Dicaeum eximium. The sequence continues at coordinate 370,750 of VWZP01000213.1, forward strand.
CTGGCACTCTGTTCCTATTTTTGCTTGTTTTTTTGTCTCTTGAAGATGTAAAAGGACAAACTGCTGTAATGATTTTCAATGTGATGGTTTCTAAATCTCATTGTTTTTGTGCATAGGATACAAGATAAAACAGTATGTGGTCATTTTATACAGATGGGCATCCAGATAAGGATTTTTTAGTTGTTGAAGAATCCACTTTTTAAATGTGACACAGAGCAATATTACTTTTAAAAATCTTCCTTTAAACTACAGTGGCATAAAAACATACTTTAAAATCTTGATAAATCTTGGTGTATTTCCTTATTTTCTCAAAATATGGAATTATCTGGTCAGTAATCACACCTGAAAGTCTTGAGTAAGTTTGGAAACCAGGATAGTTCGTTGTTTCATATGTGACTGGCCCAGAAGTTCTTCAGAAAGTTGGTGTTATTACAGTATCTGTTATTACAATTTCAGCTGAACTAAACACATTAAATTAAAAAGATATATAAAAGTAATGCAAAGAAAATGTAATTAATTGCTTGTAATATTTCTTGAAATTACATTTGTTACACAGGTCTATTAAAATGTGCATAAATATGATTTCCCACCTTTTGCAGATAAAGGCAATGAAGTTCTGAGTTCTCATAGCAACATGGAGGAACTGGGAGTAGAATCCTTGGTCCCCTGACTCCTTCCAGCATCCCATCCATAACTAAAGGTTAGACACCTAGATTACTGCTTTATCTTCCCCTATTCTTACTTTTTACAATGAAGAAAATATTTGGAAAATGTAGTCATTTTCAAGAATGTGAGGGGCATTGACAAATAGCATTTATAAAAATTAAGTAGCAAAGGGAAGCAAGATAGTAATGAAATAACTGTGATTTTCTTCAGGCTTTAGAACTTTGCTTGTCAAAGCTGATGTCATAAAAGGAAGACAATATACTTATTTATTAGTTGTTCATATTGATTCCATCTCAAATATAAATGCATAAGAATGAATAAACAAGCATAAAATCAGACTATTTTGGCTGTCAATTGGTTGTTGCCATCTGGTACCAGCATATACATTGAGATCTGTCCTCATAATATGCTGTTATTTGTAGAATCATTGCTTCTTGTAACATGCTGTTATAATAACATGCTCTTATTTCTAGAATCATCTTTTTTTTAATCACATGCAGCAGTGAAATTGAATAACAGAGAGGAATTAGTGACTGGGTATTACTACATAGGCACAGGCTGTTTTCCTTATAATAAAGGAAGAGTAGTATCATGATGAATTCCATTTACACCATATAAAAAGCAGTATTTTTAGTATTATAATAAATTTTAGCTACTGGAAAGGAGGAATTGCTTGTATCTTCTTTTAAAAAACATTGACAATTCGTATTAGCAACACACCAATACTAAAATTATAGTAGTTTGTTTGAGGCTTGTCTGGAAGTATTCTACAGTTTAACTACATTATGCCTTCAAAATTCTGCTCTTGCCAGTAGAGTGCATTTTGCAATGTGATAGAAGAACAAAAAGTGGGAGAGACCTGTCTGAAGTATTTGCCTCCTCAATGGCCTAAGAACTGATGGAAAACCAATATGTTTTTTTAAAAGAGAGCCCATGTCTGAAAGTGAATTTCTTACTTAGGCACCTGTAATGCAAGAGATGTGGCTGATGCAGCAGACCTGTCCTTGTATTAGCTGCACCTTGGACTGCGTATTTCACTCACTGTAGTGGCCAGTAGAGAATGCCTAGTGAAATAATTAAGTAGATCAAGTATGAGTTAATTTTCCCAGTATGTATACACAGCCTCCAACTGTAATGCCAGGAAAATTGTATGAACTCAGCCTGAGCTTGTCTGTGACATGAAAGGGCAGATTTTGCAGCCAAAGAATCAGGTACTGGAAAAACATGACCAGTAATTCAGAAAAGCAGAGCAGAAAAAACAGTGATACAAAAGCATAAAACTGCTTCTCCATTATAAGAAGTGGTAGGAAAGGTGCATGAATCCTGGGGGTTTTTGTTTGGTTGGTTTTTTGTTTTGTTTTGTTTTGTGTTGTTTTTTAGGGTTTATTTTAATGAATAAACATCATAGAATCACAGAAGCAGTGAATGGGTCAATTTGGAAGGGACCACAGCAGGTCACCTGGTCCAATCTCCCTGCTCAAGCAGGATCATCCCAGAGCACATTGCGCAGGATTGCTCCAGACAGTTCTTGAATATTTCCAGTGAGGGAGACCCCACAACCTCTCTGGGCAATCTGTTCCAGTGTGAGAGATGCAATCCAGTGGGATTTGAGAGATGGTTCATGGTGGATGAGGATGAGATGGATGAGCCTTTCTTCATATTGCTGTGAGCAGTTAGCAACACCACTACCCCAAAAAATTTAGTCTTTTGTATTGGCACAAGAGTAAAATCTACATGGACAAAACATCTAGAAGAGCTAGATTTTGGCAGCAAGGGAAGCAATAGTTCATTATGTTCATTAAAAATCTAAGGCTGCTACCTTTGATTTAAAGACTTTTTGCGTAAAAGAAGTAATTTAAAAATTTGAGGTTCTGTAAGGATGTAAAATATGGAGAGTCAATTCCAAAAAGTGTACAAGTGCTGGACTTTAGCCGACAGCATGTATGGGATGTTTAGATAATACCTGTAGATAGCTTTTTAAAATTTATGTTGCTGCTAGTTTACCTTTATTACTGCATGTAAAGTTCAGTGCAGATCTGTGTCCAAAAGACAACACTGGAAATTTTCAAGCACTTTTCAGCTCTAATGGGCAGTAAAATATGTTTAATGAAATGGCATGAACACACAACAACCTTTCAACCTTGTTGCACAGTTTAATACACAGTCAACAGAAAACTTGAAGTGCATAAATGAAGTGCTCCTTCTCCAAAGACAAAGAAACTCATTAACCTTTTCAATGTTTTCCTTTACATAACAAATGAAAAGAAGTTTGCTTTTAAAGGCAAAAAATGTAATCTTATGTCATGTGAGTACATGGACAAAACACCAGCAAAGTAATTGATATTCTACCAATATTTGATATAGACATTAATCAAAATATATAAATGAAAAATTATGGGCAATATGGCTAATATTAATACAGTTCTTAGTGCCAAGATAATATAGATACATCCCCAGCTGTAGCAGGAGTTAAGCCAAAGGACATTGCTGAGGTGAATGTCTCTGGATTCTCCTAGCAGCCAATTCCAAATGCCAGTCATTTACACTAGACCAGTGAGACTCTAAAAAAGTAAGCACTTCCTATGGAAGGTTTGTGGTACTTTCTTTTTATGATAACTCTCTGACATGTATAGACTATATACTCTTTGGCTCTTTGCTCAAGAGGGTGTTTTGCTGCATGGTGCAATATGCCAGGGAGATTGAACTCATCAGGACCTGCTGCATTTTACCTTTGTTCAATAGCTTTGAAGGCTATGTTAAGGCTTGCACCTGCATCAGAAAGTAGATGATCCAACAGGATCGTTCCAGGAATCCAAACACAGACAGTGTTACTGGTATTGCTATTCTAATTCACCAATCTGACCAAAACACACTCAAATTACTCATGAATTTCTTCATTAGCTTTTTTTGATGGAAGAAAATGAAGCACAAATATCTTGTTTGCTGAAAATATAGTTGCAATATAAGGCATCTGATAGCCTGATTGCAAAGAGGGTAAAAACCAGAGGAGCAGAAGGTCTTTGACTTTTACATCTTCTCTATTACATACATGACCAAACTAAAGAAATTACAAAATTTTGGTGACCAGTTGCTACTCTGGGGTCATATAACTGTCTAATCTGAAAGACTTTCCAGGAAGGTTGAACACCCTATGCCATGTTCTCCATGTACGGTAATTAAAACATTTCTGTGCATTTATCTTTAAAGGAGCAGATGTCCTGGGATGTTTTAATTAGTCTTTGGTAAAGTGCAGTGCTATTGAGTGTAATACAGAAAGTACCAATTCTTGCATCATGCAACTTTGGCAATTACAGGTCTCTTGTTTTGATGTCTGACCTGTCTTGTATCAGTGTTTCTCTATTTTAATGAGTCAGCAGCCAGACTCTGCCATGTACCATCACTGGGTATAGAGCCAGATTTGAAAAATGGAATTCAGAATGGTATTCAGCATGAGTGATGAAGTTCACAACTATTAGAGTGCTTTGTGAAGCTGTATTTCATGCTCTTATTTTAATGCACTTAAATCTGAGACCACTGTCTAACTGTGTCTATAAAGCAAACATACTGCTTTAATCAGGAGAATAAAGGAGAGGACTCTCTGAAAACTAAGGATAGCTTTCCAAGAGGGTTTATCTATCCTTTAAGTATCTATAAATTCAGCTCAAAGTTCAGCAGTTCCAGTTCTGGCTGCTGAGGAGTTTTAACAATTTAGCCTTACATAGTCCCACAAAGAAATTAATATTTCTACTTTATCAGTGTTAACTTCCTAATGAGCTTTTGCAACATCTGGTAATATATTTAATTCTGACACTACTAAAAATGTGTGCAGTCAAGTAAAGCTTTTTGACCTCTAAGCACTTCTTTGTAATAAATAATGTCTATTAATTTTTTAATTGATTTTTTCTCAGACGTGAGAAAATGACTGCATATGTCAGTTCTATTCCACTGTAGCACTACACAGTCCTTTGAAAGGATGCTGCCCTAGAGTAGCAAATGCAGAGTGCTGAGTTGCTAAAGATATTAGCCCCAAGCTTCAGCTTACCAGTCCTGCAAGAAAATTAGTCAGCCGTTGTGTTCTATATCTGTAGTGCTTCCTAGCTATAAGATGGCATTTTTTATGTTTTCCTGTGTATTCTTCTTCCTGTTGCTAAATAATTCCACAGTTTTTTTCCTGACAGGCAGATATTGGAAATGACACAGGTAAGACAGCTTTCTAGATTAAAATACAAAAATACATCTCTAAGTTTCTAAATGAATACACCAACTAAATTTATAAAAACATATAGATGGATTATAACCTTTCACAGCAATTACTGATATTTATTACCTTCCAACAATTTTACTAATCTATGTAAACATTTTTATTACAGAAGACACATTTCAAAAAAACCGTCTTATTATATATCAACATAAATGGAGTTTATGTTAGACAAGTAATGGTGCCTTGTGTGGAAAACTTCTTTTGGTTTAATATGTTTGTATTTGTGTATTTGATGACAGAGAACTAAATTCTTTACCAGTAGCAGTTAATAATTGCTTTATGAAATCAGTTTTCTTCTGTAACTACTTTTGATTTTAATGAATGTTGTACCATTCCAGCTACCTCCTGCTGTGAGGTATCAGGCCTTGTGTATAAATTTATTGATCTGCATGTAATCTTAAGTAATAATAACAATATTGCTTGCTTGGCAAGCAAGCAATAGCAGAAAGGCTGAGTAAACAGTAACTATCAAATGTATGTACCCAATTTATGCGTATAGAAATGAATAGTTTTTTATTACTGCGAGTGTTCTGTCAAGATGGGAAAATTAACATCTAGGAGTCTGCTGTCTTCTGTATTCTTCAAGCAACATGGGTTTTGTGCATTCTCTTATATAGTTTCATCATATTAGAAAGAAATGACATGTAACTCTTTATATTTACAAAGTTCTTTTGCTCTCTCACATGACTGCCACAAGGAAATGAAAGATTATGTCATTATATCCATTCACAGTATGAAATAGTATGGACTCCAAGCAGAAACTCCTAGATTGATCATGTTTTATAAGGAATTAATTCATTAATTACAGGTACATAAACAAGTGATGTGAGGTAAAAGTGTGTTGTAAAATGTGTATGTAAAACATAGTCAGCTTTTGGAAATTGATTTTAAAACTGCTGGTGAGGAAAAGTCTGTAAGAGGACACAGTCAAATGGTTTGGTTCATTTTGTGACAGATTCTTTTACACCACATTCTAAGGAAAATAATATTTTGGGGGGGTTTCTGGTTTTGTTTTTTGTTGGCTTTTTTGTGTGTGTGTATGTTGTTGTTTTGGTTTTTTGGATTTTTAAATTATTTTTTAAAGAAAGGGAAACTAAATGAGGAAGATGAAAACAAAGGTGCTGTTATTTTTTACTCTGACTGATACTGAATAGTGTGTGATTACAGACCTATGTAGACCTATGAAGGATTCAAGATGACGAGACCATAATGTATTAATCTGACCACAAGAAATGAAAAGCTTAAAACAAAAGCACATTCAGATTTATTAAGGCATTTCAGGGACCAGTTCTGTAAATTAAGCGGGAATACTTTTCAGCAACTGCTAATGAAAACATATTGTTTTCTTTTGTATGATTTTAGCTTTAAGAAAGTTAAGCATATATAGGATATAAAGAGCGAGCATGAAGAAATGGAATCAGTATGTTTATGGTTTCAAATTTCTTGTTATCATGGTGAGTAAGGCGGTGGTGACTGATCTGCAGCAATTTTGTCATAAGCTGGTGGAGCATCAGGTACCTATGGTAAAGAAAATGGGTGTGAAAGATCAAAAAAAAATCCCAATTGAGTTACAAGAAAAATGACAAGAAAATTACATTAAACACACAGCAAGCTGTTTACCACCATATTAGATACAGTTCTATGACTTAAAGAAGCTGAGCTCGTTCATTGTGTCTATTTTTTAAGGTAACTTTTTTTGGTAGTATGTCTTCTGGTTTTGCATCAGATTCACTTTATTGCTATTGCTCATCCAAAATGAGCAAAAATTTTCAGTGTTATAAAGGCAGGAATATTTTTCTTATGTATATGAGGTGTTTTTAGATTGATAATTCAGACAAATATTGAAGCTTTTATTTAAGAGTCTTGATGCAGGCACATTGTCTTATTTCTAGTGGTAAGAATTTGAGCAGCTTATTTAAAATTGTTTGAGGTTAGCCTCTTCTTGATTCTAAAGCAATTTAAACACACCCATTTATATATACTTATCACTTAATTTACCTTTGAAAATTGAAAGTTTAAATGTTCATCTTTCCATAATGATTAGAAGAGCTAACATACTAAAGATTTATAATATTCTCTGATAATGCTTGTCAAGAGGATAGTATACGAGACACAGTCCATTTGTTTGTCAGAATGGCAGAAAATCAGTTAGGGAGACATTTGTGGTTTTTCAGTATATTTCGGCATTCGGGTGTTGCATCATTCTAATAGATTGCAAAATGATCATACAATTTAAGACTAAATATAAATTGAAGGCATTAACTTTAAAAAATGCATTCTAAATAGTAGATTTTTTTTAAATTTTTCACAGTACAATTTTTTTCAAATGCTACTTTCTAAGTTGATATTGAGGCATTGAAGACTCAAAGTATGAGAAAATACACCAAGGGAGAAATCATCAAGTGCCTGCTTAACAATTTTATCTCACCATGTCTTACTCAGTTTTAAGTGAGATCTTGAGTTGCAACTTACCACAGAATTAAAATCTCTGTAGTCCTGCAGAGCCATTTTGCAGTCCAGTATTTCTCCCTCACCTACTATGTTTCGTATTGTGCTCACACTAGAGCTTTTGCTCTGTGACAGATGATAAAGAAATATGGAAAAGGTGAAAGGAAGAAGAGACAATGAAGTTGGAGCAAAATTTGACAGCACATATACAGTATGTGTTAGAATCTAGGATTAGACACAATGCAAGTAAGAAAGATACCTTACCTAATACCTTTTGCTGTCTCTGCTGAGACATGCTGTCTCTCCTGTGTAATCCAATTACATTGCCAGAAAAATAAATATCATGTTTTTTAGGTCCCAGACTGATGCAGGAACTGACATCTCATGTACCCGAATGGCTCCTCTTTTTTATGCCAGCCATTTATTTCCTTGATCCCCAAGCTTTTTGTTTTCCATTTTTTCAATGTTTCTTTTGTACACATTCTGTACCAGTTCTCCCCTAGCCAGAAATAGCCTAAGAAAAATACGATTTTCAAAACCAGAAAGTAGTAATCTGTGATAAGAAGGAATTAAAACTTATTATGCTTTTTGCCAGGATATACAAATCAGGCATTTGGTTTGATTTTTGAAGGGTTTTTTTTGAGTATTACCTTCATTTTTTGCAACATTTCACTATGAAAGTTCAGTTTTTAGGTATTCTGACAGTTGATAGATGCATTGGATAGATAACTGGATAATTGGAATGAGAAAGAATGAAACAAAGTTACCAGAAACAGCAAGGAAATGGATTTGCTCAATTAGATGAGAGCTTTGATGGTTTTTCTAGTCCCAAATAGTTACTTATATCTTCTTCAAAATATTAGAATAACTAAAATACACTGTAAAACACATATTTGGATAAAGCTTTGTCCTGGTTTCAGCTGGAGTAGAGCTCATTTTATTTTAAACAGCTGGTACAGTGCTTTGTTTTGGATTCATTATAAGACTAATGCTGATAACATAATGATGATTTGGTTTTTGTTCAGTAGCTCTTGCTCTAAGTCAAGGACTTTTCAGTGCCTCATGCTCTTCCACAGAGCGGGTGCACAAGAAACTGGGAGGGCTCATGGCTGGGACACCTGACCTAGGCTAGCCAAAGGGACATTCCACACCAGAGAACATCATGCTCAGTATATAAATAAGGGATTTGGCTGGAAGGGGCTGATTGCTGCTCAGGAATGACATGGACATCTGTTGGGGGTGGTGAGAAACTGTATTGGGCATCACTTCTTCCTTCGGGGTTTTACTCCTCTCTTTCTACCCTTTTTATTATTATGATTATTTGTAGTAGATGATTATATTTTGTTTCAATTATTGACCTGTTCTTATCTCAACCCATGAAGTTCACCTTTTTCCAATTCACCTCCATACCAGGGTGGCAGTGGGAAGTAAGCAAGTGTCTACATAGTGATTAATTGCTGTCTGGGGTAAATCATAACAAGCTTTCACTTCAAAGAAGTAAAAAATACCTCCTTTTCATAGGAGAGGGATCAAAACTTCAAAAATAAAGCTTTGGTATTTCTAACAACAGTTGTTATGAGAAGGATAGAATATTTTCTGGGAAGACATAAATGAAAATATTTTTTAAATAGTCTTTAGAAAATGAATCTCAAACCCGTCCCACTTTTTTTGTAAATCTTAAAACTGCAAGTTAAATTTTATATGGATGAATCACACATCACCCATAGGTGAGCATATTTATCTGCTTGTAACAGTTATTTTTCTTCTCTGCTTCCTAGATTCACTCTAATCATATCTGTCCTTATTTAGGGGTGAATCTTATGAACAGGGAATATATTACTTTTATTTAAATGAAAGGACATTGAACATCTCTTCATTTTGTGTAAATATAAATAGAATGCTTCCTATAAATGAATTTTTAAACTGATTTTACAAAATTTAGAAATAATTTTTTTTTTACCGATGTGTTGTGCAAAGTTGGGCAACTGGTTTCATGTCCCTTTGCTTGTGGTTCCTCTTACCCCTTTGTCTGACTTGCAGGTTCTTCAGGACAGGTTGTGTTTCATATTGTGTGGTTTTGTCTGTGACATATGTCAGTGTAAATACTGCCTGAGATAATAATGTCCTGTTACAGATTTGACGTTCTCTGCATTAATGTCATGCAAATCAAGGTAATATGTTGTCACAATAATAGCATGAGAGAAAATGAGCTGCCACACTTACCGGCAGACTTTTGTAGCCACTGCGTCTTTTGTAATACCAGCAGCCAAAAGCAAGTAAAATTGCCAGCACCAAAATAAAAAGTCCAATACCCAGAGCTCTGTTGGGAAAGCAAAACAAAATAATTTGCACCACAACTAAATGCATCCTCCCAGGAGCAAGAATGGTTAGACCAAAAGTTTGTGTCAGCATATTTTTATCAGAGGAAGGCATGGAGCAGAATTTACCTCAGAAAATAGGCAAAGTATCAATAACTTCAGTAGTTTCTATAGATTTAGCTGTTAGCTAATTTCTCTACCAAGTTCTTAAACATTTTAAAAATATATTTCTTTGAAAATAATTATCTACCAGTGAGTACTGATTCCAAAATCATACCTGTCTGTAAGTCTAGCAAATCACAGCATTGTGATATTGCAAGTGAATGTGAAATAAATCATATGCCACATCTGCAACGATGCAGTTTATTTGCTAGATTGCTCTAGGCAGCAAGTATTTAAAATGTATTCTAATCGCATCATATTGCAACAACTTCTAATGAACTAAGGGTTTTTTTGATACATAAAACATATTGCAACCTTAAAAATATTACTAAGAAACTGAATTATTCATAAAGAGCTCTATAAGGATGTTCTTGCAGACATAGTAGGCACAGTATTGGTGTCACTGGGTCATTTTAGGGAAAATATGCTTTGCAAACTGTGCTGTAAAACATTTTTCCCACTGCTCACTGGGGACTTGGCAGAAGCAGCACAGTTCCACTCTACGTCAAAAAGCAAGCTGACAAAATAATTTCAAATTTCCTAGTCACAAAAAGCCTTTCTTCCGTGTCAATATCCTGCTTGTTGAGAAATATTGAATTAATTCCCCATTTTTTTGTTCTTTGCCTGTTCAGGAAAAGAGGAATGTATGAAATGATTAAAGGGAAAATAGTATGGGGGAAAAATTGCTATGTGAATTGGGATAAACCCATTCTAACATACTTCTGTATATCTTATGCCTAGCTGCCTTGCAGTAATTATCCCAGGCTTTTCCATTGGGACTGAATAGTTGCATACATGACTTACCAGAGGGTTTTTATATCTATTTGCAGTAATTTTTACTGACTCCAAGTCTCATGAAGGAGTATCTCCTTTGAACTAAAAAGCCTGAAAGGAGATGCAAGCAGATTGTGTGGCAGAAGAGGCTGCCTTTTTGTCTGAACTTCCTGTGTGCTGTTTGAAACATGAAGCCCCTTGGAGACAAAGGGATTTTCTTTTTCCCAAGTACGTGGATCTTGTGAGGTGCTCCTTCCCCTTGAATACTTTGTGTGGCCTGCAGGCCTGTCTAACCTAAGAACAGTGCTTACAGCAGTCACTTTCTGATGCAGCCAAAGTTGTGAGATGGCTCCACTGGTTTTCCTACTCTTGCCAGCACAGTTGAAACTTGGAGGGAATACTTCTCCAGGCAGCTGGTGCCCTTTCTACGTTTTAAGACTTCCTGTTTGTCACATGTTGTGATGTTTTAGTTGTCCATTAGCCCGTGTGCCCCTGTCCCGATTTAGGGCAAATTTAGGGGAAAACCCAGAATGTATTTCGGGATCTGGTACTTCTGACTGCACATTTGCTATCTAACTCCTTCCCTAACTACTCAGAGTCTAGTATGGAAAATGTGTATGCAATTTCTTGCCATTCCAGTTAAATCTGAAGTTGTGTTAGGAATCTGGGCTAGTAATCTGGGCTCATATCTAGAATACTTCTGGTACTGGCAGGAGAGTGTCACTTATGCATATCTAGAAAAACTACTTACAGATGCAGCCACTAGAATTCACAGCAGTTAGAGGTGAGCATGCCTAGTTTCAAGTACTGAAGCATGACTGGCCAGCTTNGAACTGCTTTGGATGTGCTATTAGAGAGCTTTCCCCTTTGTTTATTCTTTTTGCTACGGCTGGAGGAGCAGTAGTTGCATACTGCAACTATCTTGCAGTATGAGTGTTTGCAACAGGTCATTAAGTTTGGGGCCCAGTAAAACAGTACCAGCAGCACAATGCACATACAGCTATCCCAAGCACACTGAAATTACTTGTCTTATATAATAAAACATCACCAGTTGGTGTGAATCTAGAGGTTCAATATACAGACCACCTTGCAATAGCCTCAAAAGTAAATTCTAAATAAGCCTCACTAAACCTGGTAAGGGCTAATAACTTGTGATCATATGATTTCACTCTAGATTTTTGAATTCTGCAGTTCTGATTTTTGTTAACATTGCAGGCTCTCTAAGATTGCAATATGACAAACATTAGTGAGAACTATAAGATAGTTAAAAGGCACTCCATCTATATACAACAGTGACTATTTTTTATACAATTTTCTATTTTTCTTTCACTGCAAATTCTTTCACTAGGTTACATGCTAACATAGGTTTTGCGTTATACTTACTCTTCTGCTGCAAAATAGATGTGTTCTTTCCCTCGGAAATAGTTGCCATCCAGGTGGTTATATCTTCTGGGCATTTTGTGAGGTTGGTCCTGCTCAAACCTACACGGTAGAAACACAATGTGTCAGTATGATAAATAATTTGTTACCATTAAAGCATAATATTTTCAGCTTCTTTGTTTTAACTGGAGCATTTTAGAGAGGCAAGATAATCTGATATCTTCAAGTAGATCCATATACACATGCAACTGTCCCAATTTAAGATAAAGCTCAAAACCATAACTATAGTCTACATATTAGTACCACCACTGACATCAAGGTGGTTGCAACTGAGTGTAACAGAGTTTGCAGAATTTGATGTGATCTGTTTAGGTAGTAAGTGATGGCAGACTCCTGAAGCAAAATCTAGAATATAGAAAAAAAGGCAATTTACCTGAACAAGAAAAACTATTTAGAAGAAAAGCTAATATTATTCTTTAAAAGAGTTGTTTTTCTATTCTGTTATTCCCTGTAAACACTCAGGGGATAGGTTTTCAGTCACTGGAGACTCTCAGAGATCTGTTGAATTTCAGATCGGAATACAGATTTATGTCTCCTGACAGTCTAAACTCAGATGTGTAGGGAATTTAAGTTACAATCTTTATTGCCAGTCTTAAGGTGATAATCATAGCTGTCTGAACAGTTAAAAATCTATTCAATCAAATATAGTGAAGAAGAAATCCACATGTAATCGTGTTTCTGTAAAGTGAAGAGCACAACAACAGATCCTATTTGATTGCATCCCACTAATCTACCTACCCTATAAAGGTAAATTATAAAACACAATGACTCTACTGAAGAGAATTCTAGCCAAGGAAAGAAAACATTTTGACTTCACTTAGAGACAGTCAAGCCTCTTCTAAAGCATAATTTTTAAGCAAAGCTGAAAATTTTGTGTAAAACAAAAAAATACAAATCTTACCTCCTTCAGACCTGTATTCTGTCTGTTAACTGAAGGCATATGCAGCTTTCTTTGACTTGGTCTGTTTTTTTCTCCTTTGATCTGTCCTCTTATGACTATCACGAGTTTAAATTCCTTTCAGTACAGCTTCTGAATGCATTAATTAGCATGAAAGGGGCAAGGAGACAACTTCTCATTTTCTTCTGCATCCTTCCCTCTTAAAAAACAGCAGAAAAATCTGTTATTTCTTGATTAATTACATGGGCCCTGAGGGACAGCCCAACACCTTTTTACCTGCCCAATAACTACAAGCTCCTAGAGTGGGCAGACTGTTTCTAGATCCAAACATGTTTTAATCTAAGGCTGCTTATTTGGTTACAGAGGACTGGTATTTTTGCACGTATTTACTGTAGCTTTGTTTATGCACACTTTTTGCACCATTTTAACACTGTGCAAACTAGTATATGTGGACCAAAACTCATTGCCCTGTGACAGAAGCATCTTAGATTAGGGTAAATACAGTTTAATTCTATATTGAGAAGCAAATACTGCAACAAAAAGAGGGTCTGTCCCATGGGCTGCAGAACTAATGAAGCCTGGCCTTTGCCTATGTTAATATTGTAGTAATTCCCTTTACAAGGTCAGGCAAGAAATGGCAATCTGATTGATTCAGAGGTCGGGGTACTGTGATATAGCAGCAGTTAGTTACTGCCAAAAGAATAAGGAGATAAAAGAACCATGTTCTGCTTGTCATTTGTCCTAATGAATCATTAATCTGATCCTCTCTGTCCCTCTACAGATTTTTTTTAATTTGAAGGATTAAACACTTTTAAGTTTTCACTTGTCTTTGAAGCTGTGCACTGGGCTCTAAATGTGGTGAAAATGGCTGATAGACTCAAAAGAAAATAGGAAAAAACAGATAATGTGAGTGAGCATCATCTACTTCATTAGGAAGTCAGATAAAAAGTATTAACATCAATATTTTTTAGCAAATGTGGGCTGCTCCTCTATTTTTCCTAATTATGGTGAAAATCTGACCTGTCTTTATATATTTTTCCATGGTAGTGCCTAGTGACTGGACCAGAGGCAGTGAGCACAGACTGAAAAACAGGCTGTGCTCTCTGAACAACAGGAAAGCTTTCTTTCTGTGAGGGTGACTGGGCACTGGCACAGTTGCCAGAGAGTTTGTCGAGTCTCCCCCAGCAGGGATCTGCAAAAGCCATCTGGACATATCACGGGCAGCCAGCTCCAAGTGGCTCTGCTGCAGCAGCGGCTTAGACCGCAGGGGCCCCCAGAGGTGCCTTCCAAACTCAGTCACTCTGTGATTAGTGCCAGAAGGATCTAGCTGGTTTTGGTCGACCCATTAAAGTTTGAAGCAACACAGTTTTTGCAGATAGGAAAATAAAGGGTACAGGAAGAATGAACAGTGAGGAGCATAAATTTGCTAATTTGGGCAAGTTAACCCAGATGAACTCAATAGGCATTTCAAAGGTGAAAGAGGTGCAGGGAAGTTTCTGTAAGTATCCATGTGTGTAAAACTATAAGTGGATGCTATCACAGTTTGTCATGTTCCCAAAAATATGCCAGCCTTGTGCACTCTGAAAATGTTATAAAGTTCCTCATCAAATCATGTGTTTTCCTGAAGAAAAGCTTCACTTCTGGAAGAATATGATAACTGAAGCTTTCTTGATCAAGCTGCTTGATCTTGTGAGACTCAAAATACTAATAAAGAAAATCCATGTGATTTCTTCATATAGCAAAACCAGTCTCTGACCCTTACTTGCCTCAAGTGATGTGTGGGGTAAAATGTCAACTGCTTGAATATTATGTGTTCTGAATCAATCTCTTGTTAATAGTATAACAAGAAAGGAAAAAAATGACAACTTTGTCATGGATCTGAGTGCCATCTGGAATGTAAATGCAGAATGCTTCTATTGAGGAGTTGGATGGATGAGGAGGTGAAACACCGCATCCTGCTTTTGATCTCAAACTTTTTACAAAATCTTATTTCTCTGATGTAGTGCTGTTAGCTCCATCACGGTAAAGTCACTGGGATTGACATATGAATTCCAAAGGTGTTCCAAAGTTTCCAAAGGTAACTTTTCAAGAGAAGAGGATGGAAGAGGAGTACTTTGGAGAAACCCCGAAGTAACCCAATCTTTTTCTGATAGCTAAACATGTGGCAAATCCAGGACACTCTGGTGAATCTTGGTGAAAGGTAGGGAATGAATGCTTCTGGTGTAACTGAAAATAGCAGGCGTGACCTTTGAAAAAGAATAGCTGTTGGTTGGTTTTATGCTGTTGACATTATGATCCCATCTTTCTAGGACAAGATCCTGGGATTTTTATTAATTTACTTCCTTTAATTGATAATTTTTTTTTCTGACATTTGAGGCTTCCTACAGCACACAGAGCAAAGAAAAGTTAGTACCTTGACACCTGATTTAGTAAAGACTTCAGTTTTGAGTTTTATGGGAAATTCAATGGAAACTCACAGGTATTTCACTGTTTAATCTACATTACCAGTAACACAGTACAGTAAGAGAAAATAAGGAATTATATCCCTTTCATTTCATTCTGAAGATCCTTGTCTCACCATGGTTGGGAACTTCCTTTGAAGGACGTATTGTCTGGTTTCCAGGCTGAAGAGTTCCACTGTAGGCTGGATTTGAAGCTTTTTGAAAGGAAGCTATTCCTCAACTTGCTTCTACCTCGACTGCACATCTCTCCAGGGAACAACATGTCCTGTAGGCTGCCTTGCACAAGTGCCATAAATATGTTCACCTTTAAAGACTGGTTCATGACAGAAACTTCCTCCGCAAGTAATTTCCAGATGAAGCTGTGGTGCTTACTGACACATCCATCATCTCCCTCTGTTGCACCTCTGAATCTTACAGGAAAGAAGGAATGGTGGTCTTAATCCTGTAGAAGCTGAGCCAAGAGAATGCCATGATGATAGTGATGTCTTTGTTATTCCACCATGTTTTTCTAAAGAAAAATGTTGGAACAGCTTTCTGGCAGTTTTCCTTTGCTCCTACTTTGTCTGCGGTTAACTGAAGGATCTGAGCCCAGGGCATTGTTCAGATTTGTGGAGCTTTCTCCATGAGATGCAGGATGATCAACCATGGGTGAAAAACTTTTGGATGCAGTTGGGTGCTATCAAGCTGAGACTGAGTTATGACTTCCCTTGCGTGTAATTTCAGGAGGCCATACCTGGATTCAATAAAATGGCAGTGCTTTCTAAAGCCTCACAATCCTGTTTCCACTGAAACTAAATTTGCTAACTGTTTGGGGGTGAGAAAATCCTTACAGGTGGGCTGCTGATTTAGGCCTCTGAGGCCATCTCTTGAAGAAAATTAGTATAATCAACACTGACTACATTCTTAGAACTTGGATCAAAAGAATTCTTTGCAATAGGTTGGTCAGGGAGGCAGTAGACTCACTGTCCCTGAAGATGTTTTAGATGTGTGTGGATCTGGCACTGGGTGATGTGGATTTGGATTTAGAGGTGACAGCGGCTGGGTGGACGGCTGGACTTGATGATCTTAAAGGTCTCTTCCATCTCTGATGATTCCATGATTCTAAGTAATCCCTGTAGTAATAGTCAGTGAAATTTAACTTGGAGTGTTTAACTTCAGCTGAAGTAAAAGCAGTTCTAAAATAAATACAAACACTCAGTACTTCAGCTCTGGACATGAGAAGAGCAGATTTCAGGCTGCTCAGAGAATTAGTGAGTTAGGTACCCTTGGAAAATGCTTTTGCAGGTGTTGGGGTCTGTCAGTGCTGGTCATGTTTTAAGCACCATCTTCTAAGGGCATGGGAGGAGGCAATTCCATTCCTAAATGTCAGAAGTCAAGCAGGTGAGGCAGAAGATGGCTTGGCTGAGCAGGAATCTTCTTTGGGAGATAGAGGCAAAAAAAGAAGGTGTAGGCTCAGCAGAAGTAAGGTCAGGTGATGTGAGAGGGTTACAGAGATGCTGCTCAATACTGCAGGGAGAAAATTTGTCATGCTGTAGCTCAACTGGAGTTGAAGCTGGCCACAACTGAGAGGGATAATAAAAACAGCTTTTTCAAATATATTAATGGTAAAAGGCAGTGTAAAAATAACATGAGCCTGTTACAGGATGAGGGTGGTCACCTCACGAACAGGGATGTGGACAAGGCAGAGATGTTCAATGCTTTCTTTGCCTCTACTTTCAACACCAATAAGGGACTAAGGGGATCCCTCTGCCTGGAGCTGGAGGACCATGGCTATGAGAATGATCAGCTCCCATGACCCTGAAATTGTACAAAATGTCCAGGGCACAGCTGGATAAACACATCACATAATGGGTGATCAGCTGGCTGATGGGCTGCACTAAGGATTACAGTGAACAGGGTGGCATCAGGCTGGTGACCTGTGACTTAGTGGGGTTCCACAGGGTTCCACCTTGGGGCTGGTGCTCTTCAACATCTTCATAAATGACTTGGATTCAGGACTTGAACATTAATTAAATTTGCTGAAGACATTAAATTGGGAGGAGCTGTTGACTTCTTTGAAGGCAGAGAGGCCCTGCAGATCAACATTGACAAATTGCAGGTCACCGAACAATTTCAATTTAACAAAGGAAGATGTCAGATTCAGTACCTGAGATGAGATGTGTGTATAGATTGAGGAATGAGGCTGAAGAGCAGCACTGCAGGAAGGGACCTCAGGGTCCTGGTCAATGGCAAGTTGAACATGAGTCAGCAGTGCCCTGGCAGCCAGGAGGGCGAACCATGTCCTGGGGTGCATCAGGCACAGCATCAGCTGGGCAAGGGAGGGGATTGTCCTGCTCTGCTCTGAGCTGGGGCAGCCTCACCTCAAGTGCTGGGGGCAGTTCTGGGTGCCACAGTGTAAGTGAGATATAAAACTATTGCCCAAAGGAGGGCAATGAGGATGATGAGGGGTCTGGAGGGGAAGCCATGTAAGCAGTGGCTGAGGTCACTTGGTCTGTTCAGCCTGACTGAGGGGAGATCTAATTGTGGTCTTCAGCATCCTCATGAGGGGAAGAGGAAGGGCAGGCACTGATCTCTTTTCTGTGGTGATCAGTGACAGGACCTGAGGAAATGGCCTGAAACTGTGTCAGGGGAGGTTTAGGCTGGATATCATGAAAATGTTCTTCAGCCGGAGGCTAGCTGGGCACTGGAAGAGGCTCCCCAGGGAAGTGGTCAGAGCACCAAGCCTCACAGAGTTCAAGAAGCATTCAGACAACACTCTCAGGCACATGATGTGACTCTTGGGATGGTCAGGAGTTGAACTTTGATGATCCTGATTGAATGTTTCCAATTCAGTATATCCCATGATGCTATGATTTGACTTCTTTTGTGCCAATAAACAGATACACAGCAACAAGATGAGAAAGTGCCCAAGGGACTAATACTATTTAGTACATTTAGCAAAGAAAATAAAAGTATGACTTTTCATTTCTCACAAGATCCTGTTCAGGCTGGTGGGAACCAGGGGAAATCTCTAGCCTGAGCCCTGACAGAGCCAGTTCTGAGCTCAGACTGGGCTGCTCAGGACTTCACCCATTCAGGCCATGAAAGCCCCAAGGATGTCATCAGCCCATCCACGGTGGACCATGTCCTCACGGCTTCAGCCTGAGCTCCTTGTGTATCAGCTTTGCTGCTGCCTCACACTCATACCATGCACTGCTGTGAGCAGCCCAGCTGCATCTCCTCTGTTCCTCCTTTTGGTGCCAGGGATGCTGTTTGGTGCCCCCAAAGCTGTTGCTCCCCTGGCTGAACCAGCCCTGGTTCCACAGCCTCTCAGTGATCCTCTGCTGAACTCAGTCATCTTTGTCAACTTCTTTCCCGTGCTTGCTCCTCCAAAATGTACACACAACCGTGGAGCAGAGGGGAACAATCACCTCCCTTAACCTACTCCTTGTGCCACTGTTCTTCCAGCACAGTGTGCCACTAAGTGCCTTCTTCACTGCCCATGTCAAAATAAATTGGTGACAGGGCTTGTAAATAATATACAGAATTTTAACAGAATGCCAGAGGTGGAAACTGCATTTATTAAACATTTCTCCATTCTTCCCACCTCCAGAAATACCACTTCCATTTTGTAAAATGAAGAGTTATTTTAAGTAGTGGAACACTGCAGAAGACTGAAGAATAATACTCCTAGAAAAATCAAAATTTTTCAATTGATAAGTTTGGAAAATTTCAGAAATTAAATTTTCAAAATACTTGTTCTTATTAGACAAGAAATAATTATTTCAGATGAGAGATTTATGTAAACAGCTTCACAGAGGAAGTGTTTCAATGTTGAAAATTTCTGAAGTTTGTAAGTAGGGCAGATATGATATTCATAATAGTTTGAAGGCTTTAAAGTGCTATATTTTTTTCCTTTCAATGTTTCTTTCTAAATGTTATTCAGCCTCTTCTACTTTAAATTCTGTCTTCCCCCAGATAGAGTAAAATTATAAAAAAAAGCTGTTGTTTGGATACAGACTGGTTTTTATTCTTATAAATAGAGTATTTACTCAAAGTATTTGCCATTGGAATGTGGGACTGAAGGGGACCTAAGGAAGTCATCTAGCCCATCCTACTACTCTGAAGCACATATATTTAGATCCTTGATCATGTGTTACCTATTCTCTGATATCTCTGTGCTTTTATATTCTGCATTCATAGTCTGCATTGAATCTTAACAGGCTACAGTGAAGCTTTTTCCCTGTTACATAACTGCCTTCCTGTGAATGATATCAATTACCAGTTGTCTTAACAAGAAAATGAATTAATCATGTTTTCTTCATCTCAGCCTATTATGGATTTAAAAGCTGTTCTCATGCCCTGTAAAAATTTCTGACTTCTAAACCAGGCAAACTTTATTTCTTACACTTTTTCCTTAGACGGTTTTCTTAATTCTCTTATTTATGTTCCACTTAATTCTTTGCAACTCATTTACTTCTTCCAGTTAAAGCCTTGCAAGCATTCTTATCTCCTCTATATTACTATTGTTATCTCCTCTATATACCATAACACAGAAAGATATCTGCTATTTTTAATACAGGGTTGCATTTGGGATTCTTACTCAGTCTGAAGTCCACTGTAGCCTTAGGTCTTCCTCTACTACTCATCAATCCTTCTTCATTTTGTGTGGGTGTATTTTGCTTTTTACTTCTGATATCTAGGACTGCATTTCTCTCTACTGTATTCTATTACTCATATAACTTTTACCTTTTATCAGGTTTGTTTATTTATTTCTCTTATTCCAGCACTGCTCTGTAGAGTACCTGCAAACCCTTTAGCTCAAAGCTCTATTAATTTACTTGTGCTTTCAGATCCATCTTGTTTACTGAAAATACTGGGCACTACTTCCCCATGTCAGCATTTGTGAGCTGATGCCTCTTCCTCTTTTTTAGTGGTAGCTACAGACTGCATTTTGGGGTGGAGTTTCTATCTGCTGCACACATGCTTCATGGCCATTTAATTTAGACCATGGTTTGCTTATATCATTTAGCACGGCCCTGTGGGACTCTACTGAAGACTTGCATAGTCAAAATGCAACTTCAATATCAAAATAATATGGTAATGGTTACTGCTCTAGTTTGCATGTAAATAAATTACTTTCTTCCTTGGTTTCAAACATTCCTACCCGAAACTTCTGTTCTTTTGTAAATCCTAATAATAGTGAGTTTGGCAAAATTAAAACACTTCCATATGTCCTTGAAATGCTGTCAGAGGTCTCGTGTAGTTACACCACTACATTGTGCTCTCCATATCTTCTGGTTTGATGTTTCAGGATATGGAGGGAAGGGTAGGGTAATGTTAACTTTTCTGGTTTAGTTCTAATCTTGTTTCCTCTTATTTTTCTCTGTTGGAGTCGATCTAAAGTAATTAAAAATCCAGCTGATAGGACAAGAGTGGCTCCTGCCATGTAGAAGCCTGCTCTGTAATCTCCGGCCATGTCCACAATCAGACCTGGAGAGAAACAAATGACAGGAATGTTATTGATGGAAAACAGGCTAATGTGAATTAGCTCATCAGTGTGAATATATCCTCTTACAAAGGCAGTGTGCTGGCTACATACTTGTCTTGCAGATTTCTACATCATGAGCACATGGAGCCATCACCCCACTATAGCATTTTCAGTTTGAAACACAGTTCGCCTCTCATTGCTTTTTATATGTGAATTGCTATTGAAATATACTATTACACAATATATTACACAGTTTGAAGCACTTTCCAACCTAAAGTGTGGCAGATGGTGCAGGTACTGGCAGAAAAAAAAGACAGACTGTGCAGCTGTGTATGTGAGCAGCTCCATATTCTGTGATGTAGCTGTAACCAGCTGCTGTAATTTGGACCATAACTACAGCACAAGTGAGTTTAAAGAATGAAAGGAGATTCATCTGCTGGAGACAAAGTTGGACAATTTGTCTGATGTGTTTTGGGTTTCCGGTTCACCATTTTACAAAGAGTCACAGATATTAACAAAAAGACCTTGATTTTCAGGGAGATTGAAGCCAACCAAAATGTATGTAGTGCCATTGTATATGATACTGAAAAATCTCTGGTACAGTAGTAGCACTGCAGCAGTGTGCCAGCTGCCCTGTGGGTATGATGCTACCCTCCTTTGTGGGCTGATGAAGGTTGCTTGCTTGTGGGAAGTTTGGTCATGTTTAGGGTACTCCCTAGCCCACATTCTAAACTAAAATCAGCCCTATATAGGCACAGGAACCGTGAACTCAAGTCTTTAAGATTTTACACTCAAAGGAGCAGAGGAGAGCTTGAGAGGCACTTAGGGTTCCCTGCTCTTCCATACCTGCTTTGTAGTTTACCAAACACACAAAAAGGGGCCGCACTGATTCCCAGACAATCAGTACTAGTAACCAGCCACTATAAACTGTACTTTATTCAGAGCTTTCCAAGACATTTTTTGATACTGTTCTGTTTCAAACCCTCTACAAATCTTCCTGGTCCCTGTATTTTCAAAAGTGAATTAAAATGTTCCAGTATTCAGTCTGGCTCATTTGCAACCCATTAGCAATGTCATTACCACAAAAGTCACTTGTAGTGTGTGAACAATGGTCTTTGGATGATGACTCAGGTCTGCATTGTACAAGTCACACTGGTCACTTTTTTTTTTTCGTATCACTTTTTAAAGTCTCTGGAGCTTGCAGTTCATTTGTCTTGCATTTTTACAAGATTACTATATATTGTTGCCAGCCCATAAATCCATGTGCTGTCTCATTGTCTGCTCTCTCCCCACTGTTCTTATGTGCTGCCTTCTCTGTTTATTATACTATCAAATGCTGTCCAAAACCAGCAGGCATTTCTCTGAATATTTCCTTGAGGTTTGCATAGCCTCATGTTTCAGGCTGTTCAATTTGAACTTCTGTAGAAACCCTCCCAACAATACCAACATTTGTGCAACATCACTAGTCTCAAATTTCAGTTTCTTCTCTTAAAGTGTGTCTGCTGCTTGCCCAAAGGCACACTTTCTTAGCTAGATAGTTGGAGGCCATCAAGTGGCATTATGTAGGATTCAGGAAGCAGGACCACCATGTGAACCTTTCCTTTCATCCCTCCTTTCTTGCTGTAAATGTATCTCTAAAACCACAGAAGAGAGGAAGCAAAGTATTTTGGAGAGGATTTAAACTGACTATTTGTTTTTTATGTACTTCTTAGCTCAGATACCCCTGAACGAAAAAAAGGGGGAAATTTGAGTCCAAATCGAGATCTTTTGGAGTTTGGATTACCATTCCCCTTTCTTCTTGTAAACTGTATTTGGTAGTGAGTTGTCTTAACTTACCCGCAAGAGGAGGCCCCACAAAACCTCCAGTGCTTCGAATAAGCATGAAAAGTCCTAGAGCACTGTCAAATTCTGGCATGCCTACAACATCTGCCAGCACTGTAATGTGAATGGCGACTGTTGTACCAAAGAAGAATCCATAGAAGCCAATGAATATTGCCAAGGAAAGGTAATTGTTAGCCAGTGGCAAGAGCATCAGGGAAGTACTGATCAGTGTAATCGTCATTGCCAGCAAATGAATGGTTTTGGTAACATGGAGGTTGGCATACCAGCCACACAGCAATCTGCCTCCAAAGTCCACCATAGCCAAAATGGATAGGAGCGATGCAGTCCATGATTCATCTATTCCCAGGCTGTAGCTAAGTGGAACTAAAAATAATGGAGGAACAAAAAAACTCATAGCAGCTAATACACCAAAAATGGCATAAAGTACAAATTCTGGTCGCCTCACAAGCATCCAGTTGAAGGTTTTGTGCATGATGGGAGACTTATCTTCTTTGTCTCTCCTGGATGCACCGTTGCCAGGTGATGTTTCAGTTTCACAATGGCTGGCCTCAAGGAGGCAGCTGCTTGCCAGGGGCCGCATCAGTACTCCACAGACACAAATATTGAGTTGGATGCCACCTATGATCAAGAGGGCACCTTTCCATCCATATTGACTAATCAACCACTGGAAAAATGGCCCAAACATGAATGCAAAGGCACATTCTCCAGCACTGGCAATAGCATTGGCCAAAGCCCTTTTCTTGGAGAAATAGTGGCTAACAATGCTAATAGCTGGTGTCCATGAAAAAGAAATGCCAAGACCTGAAAAACACCAATAGAAATAGCACTGGTTAGACACTATTGAGGTATTTTGTGAAGGTGGAAATTAAAGCAGTCAGTGCTTCTACATTTGCAAAGTTAAAAAGTGTTAGAAGAAAAATATTTTTGCCTCGAAGAAGCATGAGCTTAGCTGGAGTAGATGTAAGGGTATATTTGTGACATTATATTCTGTAACTTGTATATAGTCAAGTGAAAAAGCAGAACATGAAGGCTATACATTATTACATTCTCACTTTAAAAAGAAAAAAAGAAGTTGGTCTCACAGCTTTGCCAGTGTGTGAGAAATGACATGGTCATGGGGTTGAAGCTAGACAGATCTCAGTGTCCATGCTGTCTGCGTTAAGGTCAGAGCAGCAGGTTAAGCTGAGCTGTATTCAGGGCAGACAGTGAGGTGGGACATGAAGGAAGCTGGTGTATTACCTCCATTTGCTCTTAATTTTCTTGCTTGACTGCTTTGAGCAAACTTAAAACCTGCTCTAACTTAGAGTTATTTTGATGGCTCCCTAGACTCTTTGGCAGCCCAGGACTGCCAAAGGGTTCAAATTCCAGACATTTTCTCAGGCATCCAGTGCGGAATTCAGAATGGTTTATTTTATTCCCTGCTAGCTTTGCTTCCTGTTCCAGGAAAATCTGCTAGCTGCCGGAGACTATTTTCTGGCCTGGTTTTGCCTGGAGTAAAGGAAAGGATTGGAATAAAATGAAAGCCTGGGACTTTGTTAAAAACATAAGATAAACTGATAGAAAGTATAGAATTTGGGATCTCCCTGTCTTTTTACTTCAGTACCCTTTATGAAGATTTTTAAATCTTCCCAAAGGTCTTATCTCTGAACAAAAAACAACACACTGCATTTTCTGCTTGCATATAATTTGCAAGTGTAAATTACTGGCATCTAAATATTTGTCTTCTTTGTTGTTGCAGGTTTCCTGCAGAAATTATAATTTACAGAGTGGGACGGGAGGGAAATCACTTTTAAAGAGCATTGCTTGTTCTGCCTGCTCATAAAGTCAAAATAGATATCATATTTTAAAACTCCTACCACTAGCACCCTCAAATAAGTTGCTGGTGGAAGAAAGACATAAAGCCATAAATTCATACCCTGTAGGAAGCCAGTTGTGGCATACATCCAGACCATGCTGAGTCCAAAAAATCCCAGTGCCATTCCTGAAAAAGCCAGAAGTCCTCCAGTGATCACAACTGTCCGATGGGTATATTGTACACACAATGAACTGGCAACAGGGGCTGGATCAGCAGAAAAATCAGAGAAAGAAAAATACATTAGGAACATTAATCTGATTACATGGCCAAATAAATAAAACATTTTGATGAGGACTGCCCTCATAATGCTTAACATGAACAGCCTTAATTCTACTGGATGGGGTAGGAGGTCCATCAAAATTTCAAAATTTTATCCTTGCTGATAGAGAAATGACTGTTCCTGAGGCACAGATTTGAAAGTATAGTCAACATATGTGGACTCTTTCAAAGGGAAAGAGCATTTCAGTGCCTTCCTTGTAGTAAGACAGTTCTACTGATTTTCATGTAAGGATACAACTACCAACATGACAGAATCTCATGGATGATTTTAGCAGAACGTGAAACTTCAGTCACAGAATCTACAGATTCATCTATAAAAATTGTACTATTGAGAATGTTTTATTGATATGGCTGGCATGAAAACTTTCTGGAGAAAACAAACTTTTGTTTTCTAGAATTTTTCAAAAATCAACCCTTAATGGAATTCTAAGAGTTTATAAAAGACCAAAAATTAGGGTTTATTTTGTGGTAATACTTTTTACAGGAAATTGGCAGTTCATTTCTTAAATCTTTATTTAGTGGTACAGTTTCTCTCAACAGAGTGCAAGGGCTTTTCAATACAACGGCAAAGGTGCAGGTGGTACAGATCTGATGGTGCAGCAGCTGCTTTGGTCTCTAGTCACTGCCTGGAAACACCTGAAATGTCAGGGATATTTTTGCTAAATTAAGGATAGTTTTACTGCCTGGCTGTTTTTACCATCAGCATCGCAAGACTTGAGGCCGAGGCCGAGGCCGGAGGATTTCTTTAAATGTCGATGGCCACTAGGTGGTTCCCAAGCACCACCTGGCACGAACCAGCTCCCTACAATCTGTTAAATCATCTGGGAACTGAGTTCATGCGTACAACGGAATTCAGCTAACGGGAACCACGCTTCTAAAATTGAAATAAGTAGGAAGACAATGATTAAGAGAGAGCAGACAGCAAGGAAGGTTTCGTAGTAGTTTGTAGGGGCAGATTGATTAACCTGTATTAAGATCAGAATTAAGAGAATTTGGTAGCCAGGATGAGTGAAATAAACCTGACAGAGTACTAGTTGTTGCAAAATCTACAGGATGTACATTGCCTGACAGAAGAAAGACCTGGCACAGATTCTACAAACCTCAAATGTCTTGTCAGCTTTTACAGCAAAACTCTGATAATTTTATAAGCATGTAAAAATGAGACTGAAATTCAGTCATTATCTTAAGATGTAGTCAGTGAGACATGAAAAAGTATATACAGTTGGTGAATCATAAAATATGATGAAAAAAGAAGAAGATAAAAGTAGACACAGGATAACATCCACAAAAGTTCTTGAAGACAAGAGAAAGATCTGCAGCTGGAGCAGAAATATTACCAAATCTCAATTTTTAAATAGCAAATAAGAAGAATAAACAGGGAGAAATTAAACATGAAGTAGCAAGAGAAAGAAATAAGCTAGCCACAGAACTGGAAATGGGTAAAATAGGTTGACTCCAGAGTCTGAAAGGATAAGGGCAACACAAAGAAAATGCACAAGGAATGTAAAGGGATGACAACCAGAGTGCGAAGAGAAAGGTGTTGGGAGGTGTACATCAGTACCGAGAGAAGGCTGGTGAAGGTGATGGGGAGAATCCTTGTTGTGGTAAACTGAACAGTCTGTTCCAAGTGCAGACCTTGGGAGTGGAAGCACATGCCCTCCTTCGACACAAGAAACAGATGTGCTGTTGAAAGTATCCAAATAGGAAAAAATAGTAATTCAGTGATCATCCTTCATACTGAGCCAAGTGACACTTAAGGTTTCCCAGAGATACACATTAAGAAAGACTAAGCCAGGCCAGGAAACATGCTCAAAGAACTGGAGGCTGAGGTGATCTTCATCAGGAAGTCTTGTGGTCCCTATAAATGAAGCAAAGGCAGAAGAAGATGAGGACAATTATGTATTGACCTGAGACATTTATAAACTACTATACAGAGGGAGTTTGGAATGTTTGACCACCAAGCTTTATTCACTGAAAGAGGATTATTTTCAATGGATTTCAAAGAATGAAAAGCAATTTCTACTTAAAGTTATAGCTGCCTTCCTTGAAGTAGGCCAGCCTCACACCTGGCTAGGCAAATGTATTTTTGCTGGTTTATGCTTGATATTATTGTGTCATATGCTCTGTTCCTTCATACATTCCTATACAATGTAAATATATGCTATAACAAAACAAAACCTGATTAAAACAGGACTGTTAAGTTTTTCCCTCATATGCTGGCTTTTTCTTCTCATGAAGTTCAAATGCCTGAATGACAAAATAGTATCACAATATGTCAGTGATATGTCTAATTTGTAAACCAAATTGATAGATTACCATTTATTTCTTTCTGGTCTGTGAAACAGGTTTTTCAATTATTTTTTTCAGTTAATTATATCTTACAATGCAAAGCAGGCATCAAGGATAGCAGTTTATGGAACTGATAAAATCTTTTCAACTCATGACTTATTTTATCTTTTTACTTTGACTTTGGGTTACTCTTTTTTCCTTCTGGATACATTTTTCAAAGAAAGATCAATTGCTCTTGATGTTTGGAAGTACTGCAGTTCCAAGCAATAATACTGATAGGTGTGGACTGAGTAGGATGCATGTAATTATAGTGTCTATGCAATTAAGTGTCTTCAGAAACAAAATTATGATAGCATTTATTATGTAAGAATATCTACCTATTGCAACCATATATCTCTATGAGAATATGCAGAGAAGACTTCACAAATTCTACACAGTTCAAGTCCACACATGTTTGGAATCCTCACATCATGTGAAGAATCATGCAGTTTATAAGGGCACTAAGGACTTTCTAAACAACCAAGCTCTATCTTCCCCCACTCTCTGCTTGCATGTCATGTCTTTATTGAGCTCTCTCTGAGTGAATTGATTTTTTTTTTTTTCTTTTTAACTCCATGAGTCTTCTGGTAGATCAATAACTTGGAATCATACTAAGAGGGGTGAAGAAGACATAGAATTGGTAATACATGCAATAAAAGGGGATCTTGGTGAAGATAACAAGAAGTGGGGAAAAGCAGGACTGAGAATCATTTTGGTAGCAGATGGCTTACCTGATAGATGGGGTCACAATGCTTGTATTTTGAAGTACTTTGAAGAAGTGACGGTCAGTCTGAGATCAGTGAACTTGCACAAACTGTTTTAAGAACTTGATTCGACAAGCTCTGTGGCTATCAGAATTACCTCTAATGAGTTTAACTTAAAGCCTGTAGCAAAACTTAATCATGAGTTTAGGTTCATGATGTTTTTTTAAGCAATCAGATTCCTGTGTCTATAGAGTTTTGTTATTAAACCATTCCATATCTAAGGGAGTAAATGCCAATTTTCTGTATTTTCTGTAGGGACAGAAGAAGGAAGTCTAGACCTTACATGTTTTTGGGATTGGGTTTTTTTAAGGAAGATTTCCAAGCTTGCTCAGGTAGTTAATACTAAAATAAAATGCTAGAGGAGTATTACTACCTACCTCCTAAATGAAAGACGGCAATAGTTATTGATGTGATCCAGGAAGTGGTGCTTGCAAGTTCATCAAAGTGCTGCTGGATTTCAACAAAGAACAGACCAAAAGTCTTGAGGACAGCAACAGTGAGGCCCATCACCATGAAGGCTGACACCACCACAACCCATCCATAGCCGCCGTCTGGTGGATTGCTGTCTTTAGCCTGCATTTTTCAATTTCTTAGATCTTCTCTGGGTTTTGGGTTGTTTTTTCTTTTTTTTTNGTAGTGATGATGATGAGGTTTTTTTTAACAGATCTGCAAATTGGTAGAAGGCCCATTGTTAAAGAAATGAATTAAAATATTCTAGGAATGGCTTACACAAGTAATTGTCAAGTAATAATAGAACATTCATTACAGTGGTTTGACTGAAAATATTACCTGGGTTACAGAGGCCCCAAGAGACAGAAGGCAGAATAAAGAAATTAAAAAAAAAATTCAAGTACAGAGTTAAGAAAACAAAAGAAGTATGCAGATATGAACAAAGGAGAGAAGACAATGGGAAAATATTCAGACATGAAGATTTTTAAAGATAGAAGAATTTTAGGGTCCTCAACACTTTAGCATTTATAAATATTAATTGTTCCTGCAATGCCAAGCATTTTTGCCAAAATGGTGCACATCCATCCTTGCGAAGATACATTCATAGGCAAGAAGACCTTATAAAACACAAAATTGAAATAACATATTTCCTCTTTAAAGTTTTGTGACAAACATGCAGTAATCATGCAGTGTATGGAGCACACGGGATCTGGCTGGAGGGAGAGAAACATTCATACATTTTTTGGTTTCGTCATGGATACTAAATTCTGAGCAGGGATATTGAACAAGATGCAGGACACCAAAAAAATCTGTCTCAGGAGGAGAATGGGAAACTTGAGATAGCTGAAGATTTACTTTACTTAAAATTATCTACCCTGTGTGCACCTGGGAAAAATGAGCTGCATGAGGGAATCCAAACCACTTAAAATTACCCAATACAAAGAAGCATTAACTAGTCCTGTGATTTGCTCCATTGAGGTACCTGATCTCAGGAGGATCTGAATCACTGCAGCAGGGTGGGGAAAAGAAGCCATCGGAGCCTTGTAGGGATCGGAAGCAAAATCATTCTACTGCCCTGTGTCTGGACTGACATGGCACCAGACACATTTGCATATCTTAAAAAATCTCAGCACAGCCACAAGAGAGGGAGAGACTGCCTTGTATTGAGGTCGGTATGAAAGAATCAGGTTTTCATTCCCACAGTTACTGGGTGACCTTAAACAAGTTGTTAGGTCTTGCTCAGCCTGTTTTCTCAGTAGTCAAATGCAGCTAATACTTTCAAAGGTCATAAATTTTGTAAAGTTGGAAGCATTAATACTTGTATTAGTGCTCAGTTTACTATAAGAAAATACAGAAATTATATCAAGTTGTAGCCGTGTCTTCTGACAATGCTGAGTTCAAGTAGCATGGTCATAATTTTGTTTGAGGCCTTGAAGAACATAAAAGGGATGCAACACTCAAGCTAAGTGAGCCTGCCTAGGGAGAGTGATACTGATATTTCTGCATTCTGCATAGACATGCCTGGGCAAGGGATTATGATTTGTGCCACAGATAGAAGAAATCCTGCTGCTTACCAGGCAACACCTGGACTAAAACAGGCATGATGAAATCTGCATGACACCATCTAGCACCCTTCACTTTTATTAGGCAAACTCTGTCCCAGGAGGAGTACAATTTGGGTCTTACTGCTCACAAAACTTAAATGAACAGCATGTTTCCTTATGACAAATACATCTTTTATGTCATAGCTCAGAATTCAGCCTTCAGTTCCTTTTAATGATCACAATATTACATGTAACTCCAAAATGAAATTACTATTTCAGTTGCATTATTAATTAATGAGGTAGTTATTTTCCAGCAGCCCTATGGATTTGAAAGCAGTGCAGCTACATACTATAGGGAATTATTGAAATGCTTGTACAGGGTAGAAGAAAGCATAGATATTACAATAAGGGAACATGTTTCTGACACCATGCTTTGCTTTCTTTCTCCTTCGCTTGCAAGAGAAAATCTATTATAAGATGATGTAAGTGAAAACACCCGAAGATGAAAAAACCTACATAGGATCTCCTTTTGCTCTTAGACATTGAGTAATGGTAAGCAGTAAGGTATTAATATCTTCATTTACCCATTTTGTCCCTGGAGATAACCTTCTAAATAAAAATTAGGAAAGACCTGTAGGGAAACTGCTCCTTCTGTTGTGCCTGGTCATATACAAGATCCCTCAAAAATGTAAAGCTGTGCCTGGAAACATAAGCATTCTATCTAGCATCCCACTCCTACCTCCAAAATTTCTCATGGGAGCTGGAACAGATGTCCTGTGAGACAGGGACTTAAACTGGGAAAGCCTGTGCTTGGTGTGTACATCAGCAAGAGCAGACAGCTCTCTTAGTGGTGTTACTATGCTTATGGAGAATTTTGCCAGCAAGAACATGCAGGCAAGACTGCAACCTTTATCTTTGCACCTGGATAGCTACCAAGGCACTTTCTGAGGCACTGGGGCTGTTCCTCTATTCATGCTCTACAAGTTCTCCAAGCGATTTCTGCTTTGATTCATGCAAATGAATCAGAAAGCTTATCAGAAAATAATAAAAATAAATTATAAAACACTTATCTCATTGCTTGCATTTTAGGGTGCCACATAAACTTGTGAAGACGGATACCCGTTCTACTTGGTTATCTTGTTTTCCATATTCTAATTTACTTTCTACAAAAGAGCAAATTAGTTCAATACATTTGCTGCAGATTGCAAAACAACATGGTGGTGGAATCAAGAAAAAACTGTTGCTAGTATGAATCCTAAACTTGTTTTCATGCAACTCATACTTAACACTCCCCAAATAAGTGTATTCACTCTCTCAGAATTGAGACTGAGTGGGCTCCTTGTGAGCTGGTGATACTTTAAAGATATAGGTTCCCTAACAAGACAAAAAAGGTCAAGTACTAAGTTTTTCCACACTTAGCTAAAGAAATATGACTTGGTAATGGGTGTTTGGTTTGGATTTCCAGTACAAATATTGTACTATTACCTTGGATTTGGACTTATCAAAAAAAAAAAGAGAAAAGGAAGAAAAACATACTTAATATACATAGACACCAAACTACTTTTATCAAAGGCTGATACCTTGAAACAGGAATATGTAAAACTAAATAAAAAAATAGATATTTAATAAATTAACAACAGATTAAATAATATAGTCTTGTTTTATTGGTTGTATTAGGAAAAAGATGGAAAGAAACAAAGAAAGCAATTGTAATTTATGCTGAAACTTCCTCCACACATGTACCTTGGTACACAGGCAAGGAACAGGCTATGTTTGTCACATTCAGATACTTTATGATTTTCATCTAACACTCAGACTGGCTCTGCTGATGCTCACCTGTCACTACAGCTTCAACTACAATAGAGACGTACTAGTTACTGCTCCTCAGACACAAATTCAGGAGGAACTCTTTATTAAATTTTCCTTTCTAACTTCGTAACATCATTTTAGAAGGAGTCAGTCTAATGAGTATGATCTACAGCAGTTTATTGACAAAGCATATTAGGATGGAAAAGAGGGGCTGAATGCTCTGATCAACCAGTTAGAAATAACAAAAATTAAGTGTAGCATCAAGAAATTACCTTATTCAGATAGCCAAGGCTTCTGTCGGATATGAAGCTCTTCCTTCACCTTCCAGTTGCATGTAAGTTCTTGAGTTGTGCTGCAAACCACCAGCTCATCTTTCTCATCTGAACTACCATCTGGCTAGCTGAACAAACCAATTTGTCTCCTTCAGGATGTGTAAGCTTTGGATTTTATAAGAATCCCCTCCTCCCCTCCTCAAAAGTCATTTGACTCCACCTATACTCAGAAAAACAATGTTCTGTCCTGACTAGAGATCAGAGAAACAAAATCAGGAATAGGTGGAGGAAACTTAGAGGAGGAATGCAGATTTTGTTATTTATCTGCACTATACTTATACTAGCCTTAGTCTGCTGTCCATGTTTTCTAGTGAACTCAACTATTAGACCAACCAGAAAGTTTAAATATGTCAGCTGACTTCAAATTTCCCTGTGTTCTGGGGCATTTACTGCAAATGTTCATTCAAATCTGAAATTCATTTGTGGATTCCCTGTGCGTGTGCATAGCTGCTGTTGGGCAGATGTTGGCTACAGTGAGCATCGCATAGCCTGCAGCAACTACAGAAGTTACAGGAAGCTTGAATGTGCTCTCCTGAGCATGATACATGAATATTTGAACGTTTCACCAACCAGAGCAATCCTTTACTTGTGTGCTTTAAGAGCCCACAGTTAAATACTGCTGGTCCTCGTAAAACTCTTCTCTCCCAGCTCTCACTGCTGGTTTACTGTAACTTACTCTCTTTCCTACCAATTGTGGTGGCTATACTGCTGTTATAATTGTTGGGGGGCAAGGTGGGCTGTTGCAGTAGCTTGTTGCATTTAGTAATATTTTTATTTATGTGTTAGTATACTTACTTCATGACTTGATCAGTAATCTGTGTATTTTATGTGTGCTAAGGGGAAGTATAAATATGCAGTTGACCTGCATAACTAAGAAACAGATATATTTCATATTTTTGGCATATTTGAATGGGAAGCCAGCAAGTTTGTGGTGTGATATTCTAATTTTCTTTTGCTGGGAAAATTCTCTAGAGCTATGTTTTAGGGCTGGAGAAGACAAAATCATGGCAAAGGAAAATTATGGGGTAATTTCTGAAGTGGAAGTAGTGTGGAGTATTGATAGAAAAGCTGCTGTCACTCCTACTTCGCCTTCCTGCTACCACATGGGTTTTCATGCAGTGAACTAGACTGGTGAACTGACCCTGCTGGTCACTATCCTGGAGCAGTTTCCCAGTTTGGAGAAATCAATTGTGTGCTTTTACAATACAGAAGGCAGAAAAAAAGTAGCCAGGAATGAAAGTTGGCAGATGAGACTGCTGAATCCAGAGGAGGAATTCACACAGCGGTTATACACAATCAGTGCATTCACATGCCCCATGAGCCCACCACATTCTGACCCATGATGCTGTGGGCACAGGGGTGTGACTGATTGCCTATAGTTCCACCGGTGTTCCTTACTGCTTCTCTAAAAACAGTGGTTATGCTTCCCTTTGCCAGTCACTGACAGCTTCACCAGACTGCCACGACTTCTCAACTGTGACATTGTGGCTCAGCCACTTCCTCTGCCCATTCCCTCAGAACCCATGGCTCACCCAGTGAGCCTCCTGGTGTTTCTGCCTGACTTCCTCATTGTCAGGATGCTTGGAATAGGTGGCCCTTCAATATTTTATTACAGTCATGGGAATTCAAGTCTACAGGCAAAATAATGAAGTCTGGAGTATTTCACTGGTGAATTCATCAGATTATTCTTAACATTATATTCACTGAAATTACTGGGGATTATATGCAAAGGAATATTGTCATGGCCTGTCATGACTCTGTCTTAAATCCAGAAAGGTATTAGTGGGGCTACACTGAATGTTCATTTTCTACAGTCTTTCCTACTAAATACATTTAGTCTTTACTCATACCATTAAGTTTGGGTTTTCCAGAACTACTGTTATGCATTAATACCATAGTAGATTTTGCTTATCTGATCAGGCTAAAATATTTTCACAGTTTTCTGTCAACATACAGAAACTTTATCCTAGACCTGTGTGCAGTACTTCTCCTTCATCATCTATTGGTTTTCTCCACATGTTAAACTTACAAATAAAACTTAAGTATCTCTTATTTCTACTTAAAAAGTAAGAAAAAAATTGTAGACTGCACTTCTATTAAACTGCTTACATTATTTCTTGTTCAACATTTAAGCATCTTAGAAAACTCTTAGGAGAACTTTCAGGTTTCCATTCCTACACTGGAGGGAAAAAAGTCTATTCCAGGTGGCAAGAAGAATCACTTCTGCTCAGATCTAGTTTGTCAGCTTTCACTAATTCCAAGGGTTAGCTTCTACTTTAAGTGCTTGAGTAAGCACAAAATAAGTTCACATGTAGACTGCTCCATTAAATACTTGGTGTAGAGTGAAATGAGAATCTCCCTGGAACATCTGTACTTCAATAACAGTGATTCATGATTATGAAGAGATAATGCTTAAATGTTGTCCAGTCAAGTCATAAAGAAATAGTTAACAATTCAGGAGATAGTGTGTCTTGGTTTTTATTACTAGGCTCACAGAATTAAATTGGCAGTGGTTTAAATAGAGGCTGGGTATATATGTATTTCTAAAATGTCTTTTTCTCAGTATTCTTGAAATTGAAAGTAGTGATTGTATTCTCTGCTGCTGTAAGTAATTTCAGCTCCACTGATTACAGAATTACTTCACCCCTTGCACCACCAGAGAACTTCTTCACTGATTTCTCAATGGAAATGGGCTGTCTTTGAAGAAGATAAAGAGGCAATATCTATCTATTGCCTCTTTATTGTTATTATTGTAGTATATATAAAATACGGGAAACAAGTCTCTGAAATGTAGTTCTTATTAAATAAACTGCACAAATGTAGAAAGCCAGCCAGGCATAAACACACACAGATCCTGGAAAAGTCTCCTTGTAGTCAGCTGTGCTCAGATGGAAGGCAGAGAGCTTACTGAAACCATGCCTCCTGCATTGATCAGTCCTTGGTGGTGATCATGCTTGTCCCTCTGCTTGGAACTACCTGCCCTTATCACATACAGCCTCTTTTTTTTCCTTGACCAAAGCCTTCTGACAGCATTGAAAAACAGATAGTAAGCCAAGTTAAAACACTACTAGGTCATATGATCCATCAGCTAAGAGAATATTAATTGAAATGACTGAATCAAAATGACTGTTTTTGATTTGTGGTGTTAAGTGATTACTAATGTAATGCAGGTACCCTGAACATAAATATTCTGAGGACTGTGTACAGGAGAGATATGAAAGCATATGAAAGGATTGCAAAACCATCATGTAAGAAATAAACAGGCTGACATCACTGCCAAAATAACTGACATGGGTTCATAAATGAACCTGGGTAAGATATGTGGATGAGTATGGAGGTACTTAAGGTCTTGAAGGAAAAAAATAATTTACTCTTGATGTGATTAGAGAAGAAGAACCAGGGTGGTAATTCAGTTGCATAAAGTTAAGATGACAAAGGAGATGTGTATGGTGGAGATAGGATAGCTGGCAGATATCAGAGGGGCTAAAGAGCAGAAAGAGGTAACAAATAAGTGAATAATTAGGGTTTGTAAGAAGCTGTCAGACTGTAAAAAGTGAGCTAATTAATAGATAAAGGAAGAATAATTGGCTTGGTTTTGGTCTGGGTTCTGGTTATCCAACTACCAGTTTAACAAATTCTTATTAGTTTAAGATTGACTGAAGCTTTACAGGCTGGGAGCAAATGAAGAAAAAGCCTTCTGTCTTGAAATTGCAGTCAGGTGTGCTGATTACTCCCCTCCCCAGGCCAACATCAATCCCTGGCCTCCCTTTATAACAAAAGGAATGTTCAGCCTGCATGGAAAGGGGAGCAGAGTGGATCTACAGTGGAGAGGGTGACATAGAGCCTGAATTGGCTGCAAGTGGAGGGTATATTTATCTGAACAAAGGTTGTTTGATTTCAACAAACAATAATCAGTTTGTTTTCTCTGTGTTGTGATTGGTTGTGATTATAGCTTCCATTACAAAATTATAGGGTAAGAAGGAGAGGGGGCACAGGAAATGAGTAGTGCTAAACAGAGAAGAGGGAAATGCATTGCTTAAGCTTATCAAACAAAATGGTTAAGTACAGTGCTGATGCAAACAAGAGTCCCTCTGTGCCCTATCAATCTAGCATCTGTGGGTGACTTCTTCCACTTCCTGTTCTGAAAAGAGTGACCAAGGTTAAGCATTCTGCTTTAATTATAGCATGAAGGTGAAAATGCCCAATTTTTGGGTATGGCTGGAGTTTCAATAAGGCATTTTCTGTCCTTGTACCTTAGGAGAGAGATGGATGTGTTTGGTGAAATTAGCCCTAATTGTCCCCTGGTTGATGTTTGGAAAGGATTTTTAAAGGATTCAGCTGACAGCACGGACATTAAGGAATGAATATAAGCTCATTAGACTTCCTGTGCTATTTTCTTAAACTAGCCTGTGACACACTGTGCTATCCATGGCTAGGTGCTGTATTGTGGAGTTATGATAAAGTGAGGAAGTAAAGTCCAAGAAGTGCCAGTTTTCTTGACAGCATGAAGTGTGCCTGTATAGGAGAGCTTTCAGAATATTTGAAAGAGAGCTTTGAGAGCTTTGAATATTCTTGAAAATATTCTTCCTAGTTTCATTTTTAAGGCTAGGGTGGCAACAGATATTGAAGAGGAATGTGTGTTGACTGAGAGCAATACCGAACGCTTACAAAGTTTGCAAGGCAAACATTTGCAGTACACAGAATGAGAACCAGGCCACAATTAAGGGACAAGAACTGGACTTTTGCTAGTAGTGCCCAAAATACCCACCTTGAAGACAGGGCAGAAAATTGATTTAATATGAGCTTCTAGCTACAACGCTGTGGTTACAGGAGTGAGGTAACTGCTAGATATATGGTTGAAGAGATAAAATATCTGTGCCTGAGGGAGGAGTAAAGATCTAGCTCCATCACGGCAGCAAGGCTCAGTGATCAACACCACCTTCTGTGCAGGGAAGCAAGATTTTTCCAAGCCCACATCTGTCACTAAGGAAAGGCTGACATAATAGGCCCTGGAAACTCAGAATGTAAAATCTGATTCTTCTTCCTCACAGGGTTTCCTGCTGAGTCCAAATTTCATTGAAAGCTGGTCTGTCAGAGAAGCTGTGGGACACTGAGTGGATGGCTGGAACATGCTGCAGTGACACAACCAGATTCCCAAGACAGCTGGACAGAACTGTCACTTCAAAGCTGTGGCAACACACTTTTGTTAAAGCAAATTAACATCTCTGCCTCCCTGCAGAGTAGCAATAATTTTACTTTGTATGTGTCACTGGTGTAGGTGTTGCAATACTACTTCTTTTGGTTTAGCAATGCAGGAAAGTTACTAGAAAACTTGAAATCATCAGAATGGTTAGCAGGAGGATGAAAGGGCTGGAAAATCAACAGTTTATAAAACTTAAGCGTGAAGATGAATGTAAGAGGGATCTTGATCATGATGTATTAATACCTGCACTGGACTAGAAATCTTGTAACAAAGAGATTTTCAATGTATTGGTCAATGATGTAAGAAGATTTGATGGATAGAAAATGGAAGCTAAGGAATTAATACCACAAGTACACTTGAATAAGAAAGGTAACAATGGGAACAACTTACCTATTATTTCATCACTGTTTCTTTTTAATCAAAACTGAATGCTCTTCTGAAGACAGTGTTATAATTCTCTTGCCCTAAGTAGTTGATGGTGGCCTTAGCATATCTAAAACATTCATATCTATACTTTTCTGTTAAGCAAGAATGCTAACCTAAACGTGCTTTTGCTACTAAACTAGAAAACAAACATAGTCCTTACTGATAAAGAATTGTCTTTTTACTTTTTCTGCTTAAAACAAGGTTTACAAGTATAATGAATGCTTAGTGAACACGAGATTTTCCTGTTTTGTGAGCTGACAAAATGAACCAGCTTGGATTGCAAGACACTAGGTTAAACACCAGCCTTCTTGACGCAAGTCAAACTGAATTTATGCTGAATAATTTGATTGGAAATTTGATCCAATTATCTTAAATTGGTCATTTCAGACTAACAGAGGCATAAAGGGCACTGTGTTTGTTGATGTATTTGACCCTGATATTACAGTCCTGTCAAAACATGTAAGCACTGTAATTCCAGCCTAATTCATACTGCACAGTGCCCTCCCAAATGCTGTGCTCAGAATAGATGATAAAAGGGCTGTTGGTCTTTCAAACATACAAAGTCTTTCTCATCTAAAGCAGAAAATTACTTCTGAATTTTGAATTGACAGAATTTTTAAAATTGTTTTGATCAATAAGAGTATGACTGTCACCAAAATCAGTACAGTCAAGACTTTTTCTTAATGGGGGTTGGTTCAATGTTCAAATATTACCCAAAAAATAAAAGGCAGAAGACCATTAAGAAAACAAACTTTCCTACCATTCCAATCCTCAGGTATGCCTAGAGCCAAAAGAAATAATTATGTAGCTCCTTCTTCTCAAACTGTGCATAATGCTTCAGATCAATAATGTAGGCATAAAAAAGTTGATGCAAAGCAAAATATGTTGATGGAGAGCTACTGGCCCTGCATAATGCTACTTAGGTGAGTCTCTCAGGAGTGATGGCCCCCAGTATTTTAATACTGATGATATCCATGAAATCAAAATAAGAGATGAAAGTCTGTATTTGATTCTTTGATTGCCTTCTCTATATAACTTCAAGATTTACAGAAGAATTTCAAAGGAGAAATAGATATCTACACTCAATAGTAGGCCCATCTTTCTTTAAAAACATATTTTCTTATGTATATTAATAATACTACCTTAATGTCATACAGGTTATTAATATGACATTGTCAAAGGGCAGTTTCCATTCCATGACATATTGGGGGGTCACATTTGATTGTTTTGTTTTGTTTTGTTATTTGTGTTGGAAGCTTTTCATTGGACTAATTCTGCACTGGTATTTTTAAGAAGAAAATTATATTGTAATTTTTCATAGTTTCTCATGTAACATCTACTTTTGAGAACCTAGTAGGTATGAGTAGGTATGTTTGTCTGCTTGTGAAGAGAGAGGTAAGATAGGTAAGCGAGACAACAGCAGAAAGGAAGAAAAACGGAACAAAACAGAATAAACCAAGCCTCTCAGCCTAGAACTATGTTACTGGGTCATAGCGTAATTGGGAGTTGTAAATCATAAATTGTCATCAGTAATCTTGTCTGTACTGAGGATGCAGTGAAGCAAAGGAAAAAACTCACTAAGCCTGAGTATGGAAATTTCCTAAAGAACCAGGGGTGTGCAGAGTGCATAGTCATCACCTTTCAGTCCACCACTTTTTTCAGACTTTTTAATTCCAAAGTCTATTGCAAATCCTACTAGTTTTCATTTGCCAACAAAGGCAGGGTAGAAAGCAGCAGTGTTCAGTGTTTATGTGCACCACTGGATTTATTGAAACTTTCTCTAGATCATTACATATTTTGTTTCCAGATTACATCATAAAGGAGCAAAAAATAAGTATCTTTTAGGATATCTTCAAAAATGGTGAAGAACACTGGTAAGCAGTATGATAAACATAGAGAAAATTACCACAAACAGGTCTGTGCCATCATTCAAAGACAGTGCAAGGCCAGGCAGAAGTGTTCTCTCCCCAGGAGAACTGTGTGGAGTGCTGCATGAGTGAAGGTTCTCCTCACTGCTCGGGCCCCATCCTTGCGGGTGCTCTCCTTGGCATGGGTTCCCTGGAAGCTGCTATCCACTAGCACCTCCTGGTGCTATTGCTCCGCTCCCCAGCCTGCCTGAGCTCCGATCTGGGCACTGCTACAGCTATGAAATGCCAAAGATGTAATGCAGTGGAGGGGGAAGCCCAGCAAGCACCACCAGTGCTGTTACTTCATGTTTTTTAGAGTTAGGGTTATGGTTAGGGTTAGGGTTAGGGCTGTGGCACTTGCTGCTCCCCTACGTTGCACCACTGTTACTTCTGTGAACTTCCCGTTCTGTTTGAACAAAAGCAAAACCAACCAACCAAACAAACAACTAAATGAAGCAGGAAGCCAGGGAAAGCCTTGCAAACCTTTGTGAGCGAGGCGATGCAGCAAATAATGCACGGGGCAGTCTTTGGTCAGGTGCAGGGTCAGGTGGACGCTCACCCTGGAACTGTGGCTGGACAGAGGGCCCAGGGCTTCACCAGGCCACCACTTTCCATAGGCCACCACTTTCCATAGGTGACCACTGCTGAGGGCTTTCCCAGCCAAACACAGGCCCAGCTGCCCTGGCTGTGCCCAGTTATGGGCTCCTGAGGACAAGAGAGACATGGAGCTCCTGGAGCAGGTCTGACAGAGAGCATCAAAGGTAACAAAAGGATTGGAGCACCTCTTTTATGAGAAAAGGCTGAGAGAGCTGGGCTTGTTCAACCTCAAGAAAATATGACTGTGAGGTGCGAGGGTGCCAAGAGGATGGATTACGCTCTTCTCAGTGGCTCTGAGCAACAGGACAAGAGGGCAGAAGACGACAACGGGCAGAAAATGAGGCACAGGAAGTTCCACCTGAACGTGAGGAAGAACCTCTTTCATTGCAGGTGACTGAGCACTGGAACAGATTGCCCACAGCGGCTGTGGAGTCTCCCTCATTGGAGGTATTCAAGAACAGTATGGACACAATCCTGTGCCATTTGCTC